>JANHFX010017903.1:20941-32314 GCA_027560015.1 Chloroceryle amazona | reverse complement strand
CCCTTCCCACCAGCACAATACAGTTCTATGACTATTGAAAATAGATTTTTTTTAAAAAAAATTATTTGGATCATTTACCCAAAAGATTTTTCTAAACAGGAAAAATAATTTTAAGTCTTCCATCACTGGCTATAAACTCACAGCAGGCGTATAGCCCCAACTCCAAAAAGCCATACGCAACAAACTAATAAATCCTGATTCCTTGCAGACTTATGTCTTCTCTTCCTGCCTTGCCCACCTCACCCTTCCCACTGAGCCCAATGATCCAGCACCCTCCCAAGGGTCCCTTTTCACACACAGCAGGCTTAGCTCCTATTTATGTCCTCAAACTACTGCTTGAGCAAAAGGAAGTGAGTGCTCTGCCAGGCTCTGTGTGCAGACCAGCAGATTTTTGTTTGGCCCGTCTCACCTATTAAACAGCCAAGCTTACTTGGCAATCCCTATCTAAAGCAGAGGAAATCTTTTGATTTATCATCACAACCAGGCCACTAATTTTCATGCAACTGGTATTAAGGCAGCTATCTGTGAGATCTTTCTAGTTACTGAAGTTAGCCCAAAGATTTAAATTATTTTTGAGGAGAGGGCAGAATAGGATAGATCACAAATGCAAAAGCAGAGGAAACCATACTAAACATATCTTAAATATGACAGTATTCTTTTAATAGTTGTGTTGTATTTCTCTTCAGCTAAAAGACGACTTAAAGACATTTTGACAGGCTTTTGCTAAATTTGAAATATTTTACATCCTGCCACTTTCGCTGGCAATTTCTGAGCCCAGCAAAACAGCCTTGCAAGGTATTGGTGAAAAGATCCTGATACAACTAGTTCAAGAGTTAATAAAGATGGTTGCCTAGTGACAATACAGTATTTTTCTGGGGTATGTGTGCTTTTCCCAGGAAAATAAACCCGTGTAACAATTCAAGTTTATAACATACACAAAGTTCAGTAACCCTCATCTCTTACATACCACTTCTTTGTTTCAAAACCAGCCCATTACAACAGGAACTAACCATTATTACCAGAGGATATTGCCAGCTGACAGCTGTGGAGTACTTGGGAGTCGAGTTGCACAGTGCGATTACAGCACAGACAACAGAAGTCTCCTATCACCCTTCCTACTGAACTCCACACCTAAGCTAGATAAATCCACTCCTGGGTTTGGCTGGAAGTACCAAGAAGTCTCTCCCCAGCCTTTTGCTCTGTTTTGGATTTAAGAGATTTTCTGTGCAGTCCATGATTGATCTTTAATAAAATGATTTTTTTTTCCTACTTCTCCCTCTCTGCCTATGGGCACAAAAACTTAAGTCTTTCAGACCATCTTAAAGTTTTGAACCTCTTCACTTTCTAATAACATCCAAAGCATAGTCAGTACACCAAGTCCTTTATAGATAATCATTTGATTCCTCTGGGAAAGAGAGGTTTTAATTTGATAATAAATTGTTAATTATTATCAACATAAACCAGTTTTCACTAACCAATCACAGCAAATAACATTAATCTCCACTTTAATCCTACCATTTAAGACATACATGATCAATACAGTCATTTAAACTTGAGAACAACATCCAAATTTGCTCTGCAATCAAAATGTGTGTCAACTCTGGGTTCAGATATGGACTTCAATTACTGGGCCTCTGCCTCAGCATATATTATCCTCCCACACCACATGCCAATCAGTCCTATTTGGCACCATGACCATACTGTGAATTTGCTGTACCTGGCTCAGGCTATCCCTGACTGCTCTGCAGGACAATTAAAAAGCTGCTATCAGACCAAAAACTTCTGTAGGCTCTTTCACCGAGGGAAACGGGCTACCTAAGGTAGGACAAAAGTTGTAACCAGTCGCTTGGGCCAACACACCAAGTCAACAGTACTCTCTGTCCTCTAGTCCAGTGAGCAACATGTAGAGTTGATCTGGTCCCAACCTCAACAGTCATCTCCATCCATTACCTTTTCAGTGATCTTACTCCCTGTGTTCTGTCATTTAACTCAATTCTAATGCTGTCATTTCATTCCCTCTCTAAAAGGAAAAGACTATTCCTAGCACCTTTTAGTTGCAAACACCCTTCTGGTATATTTTGAAGAATTTCTTTGTGTTTAAGCATTTGGCAGATCTGAGACATGGATGACATTTTTACATGCTACACTGAGTGTTACATAAAAACAAGTACCAACAGTTTCATTAGTGAGTATTTGTACTGAAAAATTAAATGCTTTTCAAAGACAGCTTGTGCAAACTAATACAGCTTTCTTGTGCACAGATAAAACTGTTTTCTTTTAGTGCTGGACACTGCTATTGCAGCTTTTATTCTGAAAGGAAGGAACCAGAGTGTCTTAAGTAAGACAACTCAAAATTAGGAAAAGAAAAAATGCTTCTCCCATATTAACAAAATTCTTAGAACTGACTACAACTGCTTTTGTTTGGGGAAAATTCAGCAATTCACTATCTGAAAGACACTTTGCCTAAAAAAACCCAAGGCTACCAAACAAGAATTATTAAGGGTACATCAGAGGCAGTACATATAGCATATTGCAGTGACACATTAAGCAGCATTACCTACAGGCATTTTTCCCAAGTCTGCCACCTTTTGGACTTGGAATATTTAATCTCCAGAAACCCTCAGCAAAACAATTATAATAGTCAGGGAGAGGGGAGTCATGGATCTTTGTCTTCAAATAAATTGCTACAGCTGGCGATGTTAATTCTCCCACTTAGTCTGCAAACAAAAGCAATAGAGAAAAATTGCTTCCCCTGTTTATGACATTATCTTCCAGACTTTTTGCATGTAACTATTCCCATGTTTTCAATATAAACCCTCCAGCAACTTGAAGTCTATGCCTATGAAGGCTGAAACACAAACCAAGGTGAAGACAGCTATTGCAGAGGGTAACATTGCTACCTATCAGCTTACACTGACGAGTCAAATCTTCTGCATCAGTCATTTTTAAACAATGTTAGCACCGCATTCTTAGATGAATTGCTGTACTTAGCAAAAGAAGCGTCTAAGGTGTTAATGATACTAATATTTGTCATTTTTTTTAAGCCAGGTTAAAGCAGAATTAGGTGCCCTATATTTAAGATTTATGGAAATACACATGATTTTGGAGCACCACATTTATGTTACCCCTTGTAAAGCACTTCATTTGAGAAAATTAGCTTCCTTGAGTTTTTTTAAAGCATTTAAATTTCAAGAGGCATTGATGTACCTGTTCAAGCCAGAGCTTGCTTCATTTCACTCTTCCAGAGAAGAGAAAGCATGCTAGATCAGATTCTGAACTAACCTGCACTTCTGCAACTTCCATTACATGCCATGGCTGTTTATTAAACTACAGTTATATTTGGCATTGCAGAAATCTCAGATATTTGTGAAACCAAAGCCACATGGTGTCCCAAAGTATTAGTTCAGACTGTTGATTTTCTTAATTATTTGTGCTTACATTATCTTCTCCATGCAGAACAGGCTGTAAGTTTTATATCAATGCTTTCTTGAAGGGGAAATTCAATTCCATCGAAAGTGTGCTTTTGGAATTAAACTGCCTCTATCCTATGAATATATTATTTATTTTTTGATTAAAAAGAGATCCAACAGACAGGTTCTGCTTTTGATACTAAATATTCAATTAAAGTATTCAATGCAGCTCTACACAGACCCCCAGACAACTAGAGTCTGGTTTAGGTCACCAATAACAATCTAATAATCTATAGCCTTGACCTTGTATCTATTTAAACTACAAAGACTCAAAACCTGATGATTTCATTCAGGCAAAGATTCTTGTCTGAAAAGTTCATTCTCTAACAAAATTCTGCCATGGCTGAAAAGCCAGAAGGGTTCACATCACCATCTGAAACAGTGCAGGCAGTGAATGACTCATCTTGTAAAGTAGCTTACAGCCTCCAGCAAGATGTTTTCCAGTTCAAAACCATATTATCCATCCCATCCTGCCCCCCTCCCTCCTTTTTAATTTTTTTTAATTTGAAGAAATTTTGCTTTTAAAAACATCAAATTACACTTGAACAGCAGAAAAAATGCAGAGTAAATGAGCTAAAGGGTGTGTTCCCATTTCAACCCACAGGTTTTTCTGAAGAAAGTCATCTTCAGAAATGCTGAAGTTGAAAATGAAGTTTTCATTTAGTTTCCTCCAAAATTAACATAATAGATAATCCTAAACTAAATAATTTTAAAATAATTGTTTCATGCCTTCAGAATGATTAATTTCTATAGAGACTATGTGTTTTAGAAGCCAAAAGCTTAGTTGATTTGCATTTCAGAGGTAGGGTGACTCAGGAAACATTAGTAACTAGAACTCCAATCTATACAGGAGAATATATAGGCATCCAGTCACAGTAACAATGAAGTTAACATGCAAAAGCCTAATTAAATCAGTTTACTCTTTCTATGCTTACTAGGAAGAACATGTTACACCCACCGAACACAGAAAGCTTATCTTTGCTACTGATAGAGAAGAGGCATTTGCACCACTCAAGCAAATTGCTCCTCAAGCTTCTCATAACCTGGATTTTAATCCTGCAAATTCAGGACCAGAGGTCTGTTTGGATACAGTATTGCACAGCACATATTAGAAGGTGTACATCTGAACCTGGGAAGATATACAACTGTTTCCTTATTCCAGTGAAATACATTACTTTGTACCAAAACCAGTTCTGCTGATGTAACTGTTTCTGTGTAAACTATCAGGAGCACACCTCGTTCCCCAAACACAGCCACACCAACTCTGCTTTACTTACACAAGGTGCATGCTCTAAACTCTACGGAGAAGTTGCCTTAATAAAGGCTGTTACAAGAACTCCCAAGAAGGAAGTAGTCATTAAGGTACATGACTGTACAAACCAACTTACTTCTGCTGTTCACAGAACTCACTAATATTCTGCTCCCACAGAAATAGCTCCAGAAGAGGGAACTTAAAAACAACAAAGCAGCACAGCATAAAGCAGTCTGGATTCGTGTTTATTGAAGCCAGTAATTAAAGACGTCCTCTTTTTGCCAGCACTAGAAAGCAAGATTCCACATGACTGCATACTGCACCTGGTTAAAGCCATACAACGGGACTAAGGTTTGTTTCATACATTTGCAGTCCTAATTGTAAGTTGAAAAAAAACAAAAACAAAACAAAACAAACCAATAAACTTAGTACACAGGACAGTGAACTTTCATTTACAGCATGTATATTGTTAAGTTCATGATGTACAGAGCAGTCACTTTCAACGTAGTTAAATTAAATAAAATACGAAATTCTGTTCAGTTTCAACAGATTTTTTTAAATGCCAATAAAAAAAAAGTGCAAACTTAAAATCAAGCAGCATAACCACAGCATTTTTATGGAGGGCCAATCTTTAAACTTTTCTATTTGCTTCAAGTTGAATGCTTTCATCTTTTGATGTCTTAGTTTAAACGTCAACAGTAGATGCAGTCACTATAATGCATATAAATATAGTCATATAATAGTTTAAACAGTCTACCATACAAGTGTATCTGCAAATAAAATGAAGTTTCATTTGAAAATGTAAAGGGTGTTTGTAATTTGGCCTTTGGTTCCAATGCTTGAAGACACCAGAATAACAACTGTGCAGCTCACCAAAGTCAACAGACTTTGGCAACCACAGGATGCTACATTACTTACAACTTTCTTTCAATAAACTAGGAGCATTCACTTGCAATTAGAAACCGGAAATCTGTTTCTGTTTTGTCAGAAGCATCTTTTTGCAAAGCTGGTAAGTTATGATACATTATCAGTTTTGATCAATTTTAGTACATTTAATATTTTTATAGAACTCAAAAGTACTTCAATTTTAAGTTTTAGCCATATTGCTAGAGAAAGTGCTTATGAGGTTAAATGGCAAAAAAATGCAGTTTCAGACTGAGGTTTTTAAACTATATCCCATTACAATTGATCACACACTTTTTCCATTTTCCTGTTGAGTTTTTGATGTTTTAATCTCCAATCTCAGTGTCAGGAGGACAGTGTGTAATTACTACTTCTGGTGTACACCAGGAAGTACATCCACATTACGCATCAGCCATCCACAGTCTTGGTCTAACTGTTACCTAGACAGCTGTGTAACTTCAGGTCATACCGTTTATTTCAAAAAAAAAAGTAAAAAAAATATTTCAAAAATTAAAACTGGCACAAGTAACATACTTATGTTAATGTTTGTCAAAGAGGCAAGTAAATACTCTTAGCTTTCTAGGTAATGTTTAGACAGACTTAAAAGAACAGCCTCTTGATGTAACATAGGATTTGAAGTTAACATCCAGTACTGTGTTAGTGGTCAATCTAATTCTTTATATTTAAGTAACAGTATATATTAAGGAAGTTATATCCAGACATCAGATTTAGTACAACAAGTTCATATCAATAAAAAGTAAACTCTGCATAATTCAAATTGTGGTTTTTCCCTTCAGCATTAAGAGCACAGAATATGCTTGGTATTTTTCATTTATGGTAGTGTGTACATGTAAAACAAGCATACTGTATACAAAATCAAAGTGCCATTTCAGTGACCATAGCAGTTTTGTTTACAGAATGATGGTCTTATGTGACCACGGACAGAGCTCTGTTAGAGCAATGGGGACAACCACGACTCATCTTTCCAAATGAAATGCTACATTAAAGAAAATACAAACCAAGTTATTGAGTATATTCATCATGTACACATTCATACCTTTTAGGTTACCGTCAGAATTGGAGTTGGCTGCACGTGCAGCAGATGTGGTTGGAACTAGGGCCTTGAAAGGTTTTTTTTTAAAACCTCCACAGCTGTAAGGCAGGAATCAATTTTAGCTTGGTAGCTAATATTTAGTTACAGAAAAGTAAGGGGAAAAAAAAAAAGTACTGAGAGTGTTGTGCAGCACATTTCATTATGGGAAAATGGTACGTCACCCACCATTCTTCATAGGCTAGCCTCTTGGCATAAAAAAAGGCAGAGGCTATCATAAAACAGGATTTAAAATTAAATACAAATCGCCAAACTACTGATTTTAAAATAAAACCAAACAGTGACTGTTTGTACTACAGTGCACAATTAAATTCAAGCACCTTCTAAAGACACATCACACACTGTGCCAGGCACTTGGATCTAAACAAGTTATAGTTTCTCCCTTTGTCAGCTACACCAGAACGGGCATCGACACTCAGACTTTTTAAAGGTTTAAAACCAAGATTTGTAAGAAGAATGATTTCCCATGATGTTTAGTGTTTGGACTGGAATTCTCCAACGTAAAGTAGTCTTTTTAAAACAGTGATTACTTACCCTATGTGAAACACAGGATTTAACAACATTGCTCCTCTCCAGTCAATCCAACATTCTAGTTTCTCACTGTCCCAAATCTGTTTCCCCTTTTAGGGCTTCATTCCCTACCAAGGCTTCTTTCAACTAATTAATGCTCTGCTACACCACCACCACCTTTCAAGAATATAATGCATTTGCAAACGTACAAGTAGCCAATTCCAGTAACTCTGAAAGAGGATTTTTCTCTTTCTTGCCTTGTGTGCATCAGTAGTAGTATTTTAGTAAGAATTCTCTATTATGCTTCTCTGTGCTCTTCACAACAGGAAATGAAGCTGCACCTGCTTACCTCCAAAACCAAAAGAATTGCCCTATATAAACTCTAAATGGTTATCTTATACAGAGGGATTTTATATGCAAACTTCCTGAATGTGCACTTTTTGCTGGGACAAGGCAATGATGTACTAAGCTCATTTCCCCTGCCCCAAGAAAACTGGTAGCATCTGCCATAGCAGAAAATTCCTGGTCTTATCAGATCAATATACATAGTTATTTGGTCATTTACATATGCATTTTTTATGTGCTATCAAGCTTCATTCTCTGTTGGAGGAGAGTTTGTTGTTACCATTGAGTCTGGCTTGCGTGTCATCCTATCCAACTCCTCTTGAACATTTGTCAAAACTGGTTTTTGTCCTATAAAGAAAACAGACATGGTTAAAGCAATCTAATTTCAATTAAATGTTTTAACCAATGAGTACAAATATTCATAAAATCACTTATAGAACAACATATTTTTTAATTTCTCATTATTTCACCACCTACCAAAGAACAAAGGGCCTGACACAATGCAAGGTAATGTCTATGTAAAAAAAAAAAAAAATTATATATAAATACTAAGGTTTGATTCAACTTAAAAGAGAAGAAATGCTAAATCATAAAACAGCATAAAGCACAAAAAATATGCGATATATCTTACAGTAACTATCATTTTAAAAACACCCACACTTAGTATTTTCTATAAAAATCAACTGTACACAATTCTATTACCAGCATTGATAGCAAGGACTTTTATTTGAACCCAGATTTTAATCACATGTTTTCCACAGTACGCAGGACACCTGCTATAAAAATCATTTGTTTGGTCATAGTTATACTTGTTGTGCTAATATTAACAACTAACAGGAAGGACTCTTATGTCTGCAGACAATATTTCCCTTAAAAAAGGGGACGTGAAATGCATATTCATGGAGTATCTCAGAAAAAGTAATTTCAAAGGACTTCTTCAATTGGAAACAGACACACTGAAGTATTTCATGGAAAGGCATATCTTACATTTTTATGTTAGACTCAAAACTTTTTAACAGTTCTCTAACTGAACCATCAATTCTCTCATTCTGAAAATTATAAACCCACACACAAATTAATCACTAAAATTGGAACACAGTATTCTAATGCTTAGAGCATATGAGTATTTAAGATTAAAAAGCTGTATTTTTAGACAAAAATTAGATTATATAACCACATACAGCTTCCTTACACAGCCAAAGAATTTAACTAGCATCTGTTTTGCAGCTTAAATGTGTGTGAAATATTAGGTGGATATTTTCCAGGATACATGCTGAAAACATTAAGAAGGAAAGATCTGACTGTTAGATTTAAGTGTTTTTTGCTGAAGTACAAAGACATAACCAAGTTAAAAAGGTTACCTTTAATCACTATAAAGTTTTTAGATTTAAGCACTAGTTGTAAGCCGCAGCACTCTTAATAGCATCTATTCAAAGCATGAGCATTTGAACAAAATTTAAAAATTAGTACATTAACTGTAATATATATAATTTACAATACAAAACACTTCGCATGTAGACTAATGGTACCTGGGAGTTAAAAAAAAACCCTAAACCCTAGAACAATAAAACCCACATAAAGCTCTTGCTCAAAGTAGGTCTAAACAAAAACTACAGGTTATTTGTATTCTAGATGAACTGAATCCTTAAGCCTCCAAAATAATACCAAGCAGCTGTCTCCTGCAACTACCTCATACATGACAGGAAAAACCTTGACAAGCTGCTCAATGTTATGTTTGTTTACATACCTTTACCACCACCAAAGGTGAACACCTTTCAAAGGAGAAGAAATACACAGAGCTATTTTTAAGAAAATAAAAATTTCCCTTCCATTATAAATTAAAACTGATATTTGCTTTGAGTTCCCCTACAAAAACAGTCAAGGACAGTAATGGCCTTAGTCAATTAGAAGTGTTCTACACAATCAGATGCAGTCTCCTTTCTAGATTGGAGTGAGAGCAGGGAACACTACTTCTTGATCTATTGTATAGGAAGAGAAGGTCGAAGGCAAATCTCAGAATTTGCAATAGCCTTCTTGTGAATATAAATGAAGTAACTTTTTCAAGTCCAGAAGAAAAATAACACAGCACAGAAACCACTAATGAAGTTACCTGAAGTATCATGATCTACACATGGAAGAAAGACAGTCCAGAAACATAAAGGCAAATAAGATGGGTTGGGAATTACGCAGAACAAAAAATGGACACGACATTGTAGCACCTGCCCAGATAAGAGTTCTCTTAAGTAATGGTTAACACAGCAGAAACCAATCAATTAGGCTGACTGCATGTTGAGATACAATATGTCTCCCTCATCCTATGACAGAATCTCAATGTTTCAACCATAAGATATTCATATCTGTGGGAGAAACTGAAGGTCTCTGTAAAGCTAAATATTTATAGTGTCAAACTTCTGAAAACTCAGGGGTCTTTAAACAGTTTAGATTATACATTTAAAGTGCCTACAAAGACCATTTTAGCACATTTAATCACACTGAAGATGTTGTCATAAATAAGACTTTCTTCAAGATATTATCCTTAATTCTTCCACAGAAGAGCAATAAAACTCTTCTGTTATTACCAGCTCCAGGTCCCTCAAAAACTCAACAAGAGCTTTTCAGATACCAGTGTTAGGAGCCCTTACCTTCTCAGGAATGTTTAATCTTATATTGGTTGAATAGAAGATGTGAGCACATCAGCTGACAAGGAACAAGCTAATTCTCTTGTAAATGAAAGCTGACTGTTTTGTTCCAAAAGTCAGGAAATGAGCGTGAGCTGCCAACTAGATGCAGCCAAGAAAATCCAACTGCAATCTTGACATCACTCAGGAGAAGCACTTCCATCAAAGAAAGAAAACTACTGTACTAGGCACAACAATGAGATATATCTGGAGTGCTACATACAATTCTAATCACTCATGTTCAAGAAAATGTAAGTCAATGATGGTAACTAATGAAGAAGAAGCTCTGAGGGAAAACAGAACTCCTAAGAGACTAGAAGGGAACTTGTCTAATTTAGTCTAACAGAACAAGAAAGCTAAGAAAGGATGTATGACTACTGTGGCAAGACATTTGAAGGGAGAAATAATCTTTTTAAATTAGAAGTTAATGCCAACATGAGGAAGGAAAAACAAAACAAAACGAACAAAACAAAACAAAACCAAAAAAGAAACCACACACACAAAAAAAACAAAAAACAAACAAGCAACAAAAAGTTACACATTTGTTATCTTTGAAAACTCCTGAAAGGCCCATGATTTTCCAGGAGACTGAAAGAGTAAAGTTCATTACAGACTAGGTAGTTTTCACTCTAATATTTTTTTCCAGAAATTGCAATTATGTTTTAGGTGCTTACAAACAGCCTATCAGCACAACAATCATCAAAGATATGTTACCAACAGGTTGTGTCAAGACAAACAAATTTCTTTCTATGACAGAGTACCAGTCCTCTGGAGAAGGGAGAAGTTTTTGGTATCTCGCATAACCTTCACATGAATAGACTAGAAAAAAAAAAACAGTCTTAATATTTCAGAAAAATGACTGTATTGTGATGAATAAAATTACCAACTAGTTACCCACAGTACTAATCAGTATTTTTATTCAGCAGTCTGAATCTGAGAGGTGATCTGCTGGAAAGCAGCCCTGTGGAGAAGGACTTGGGAGTTCTGGTAGACCACAAGTTCTCCACGGCACAGCAATGCGCCCTTGTGGCCAGGAAGGCCAATGGCATCCTGGGGTGCATTAAGAAGAGTGTGTCCAGCAGATCGAGGGAGGTTCTGCTCCCC
>JANHFX010017903.1:0-20841 GCA_027560015.1 Chloroceryle amazona | reverse complement strand
CACTGGAACGGGCTCCCCAGAGAGGTTGTGGAGTCTCCTTCTCTGGAGATTTTCAAGAGCCGCCTGGATGCGTTCCTCTGTGACCTGTGCTGGATTATATGGTCCTGCTCTGGCAGGGGGGTTGGACTCGAAGACCTCCAAGGTCCCTTCCAACCCCTAACACCCTGTGATACCTGTGAATCTACCCTGTCCAACTCAAGATAGGAGACACGTAGGCAAGCATGCTTGAAGGGACTACAAAGGATTTTTAAGAGAGGACTGAGGCTAAAAAGTCGTTTATACGAATTATCAATGCGGTACACAGTGACAGAATGGAAAATGACAATTAATCGAACATGTGACCTTTTGAAATACTAAGGTAATTTAATACAATTTCTGCCTTTAGGTAGGAGGTTTTCTAGTCTGTATCAAACCATGTGTATCGTTTTAACAAATTCTGATCAGTACCATACAGATGAAAAAAAACTACCATCACACTGAGATGTCTAAACAGAAGCACAATACATAATACAAATTAAGTAATTCCTATTTAGGGCAGAAAAAGCCTTGTCTGAGGTACCACATTAATTTCTGACCACCAAAAGAAACAGATTATCCAAGTAGACAGTCCAAAGGAGAACAGTAAGAATTAGCAGAGACAGAAAAACACACCCCATAAGGAAAGGCCAAGAGAAGTGTTCTTTCTGTAGTTCAGACAAAAGTTGCAGACAAAAGGGTAACAGCTTTCAAATATGCAAAAGACAGAAGCAGCAAAGACAAAGGGGCTACACTGGTACCTGTCTCCACTCAAACAAGACAAATAGAACTGGCATTAAGAAATACTGACTATACAAGACAAAAAAAAATAATTAAGTAGTACTGGAATAGGCTTCCTGGAGAGATGAGTACAGCTTTTAAAAAAACAACCAAACTCTGAAATAATCACTAGCCAGGGAGTCCCTAACTGATTCTGCTTTAGCTAAAGAGCATGGATGAAATAAACCCTTAAAATTATTTCTAGTCCTATTTCTATAAAAACAGTTGATTTGACATTTTGATCTGTAACAGCACAAAGCTGCACTTGATGAAGCAGGGAACACCTTTCAGTGTTTAACCGAAGAGGGTATTCTGGATTAATTAAAAAAATAAATATTTATTATAATGTAGATACAATAATTTTATGTAAATAATATCTAATACAAATAATTATTTTACTGTTATCTTTATAATTTACTTATTATAAAGATAATTTACAGAATTCATTATGCTAAACAAACAAACAATATATTCATTTGCCATAAGTTCTAGCCATTTTTGAGCTTTCAGAGCATGCAATGTCACACAAAACCCTCCCCAAACAAACAAACAAACAAAATAAACAAACAAATAAAAATCCTTCCTTCCCCCTCCTCAGGAATGGTTTCAGTTCAAACACCTAGAGTCCAACAATTTTTCTGGTTCTCTTACTAGCAATATCATCACCGTGGCTGGCATTAAATATTTTTAATTTCCAGCTCACAATGTCTGGGCCTTACACTCTCCTCCAACATCACAAACTGTGGGTTTGGCGTCATCATTAAATTCTATGTGATTTCGCAAGTCTGGCATAAGAAGTAGAATATCTATCAATAATTTTGTAGTGAAATAATTCTGAAAGAAAAGCTCCCGAACATAAGTTGCACGGGAACACCAATATCAAGAACAAAGGACTTAAATAATCAATGTAATCAATTTATGGTATCAAGTGGAACAGCTGCATGCTTTACAAGACTGAGTTTTGTATAGGTACTAAGTATTCCGACAGGTTTCTTTTCATCTAAAACTAATGCAATTTCTTATCAACAAATATCTCATACAATGCAGTCAGGCACATACACAAAACAAATCCACCTGATCAGTGTTATCAGTTGCATTGGATCACAACAAAATACTAAATAACTAATGAGATAACAGCTTCAAACTGTCATAAGCAGTAATTCATTTAAACCTGAACTCTGGAGAGATTTCAATAGTTTGAATGGAAACTACAATTGAAACCAAGTAATCTGCATGTCCTTCAAGCAACAGTTAAGTATCAAGAAAGGAAGGAATTTTAAAGTAAATAAAGAAATTAGCACTTTCTGAATATGATCAAGCCTCAAATGTTATTTCTATCCCAGCAGCATAACTCCACTGAAAGGATCGGGTTATAATAGGCCCTGGAGTTGTGAAGTTGCAGTATTTTAGTTCTTTTTTAAAGACTGCACATTTTGGCACTGTTACATGCCAAGGTCTGTCACTTAACTGACCGGTTTAAAAGATACATGCGCAGTTAGACCGATGTGTGCCAAACAAAACACTAAAAATACATACAAATAACCTGTATTAACAAGTCAAATACCTGATTTCTTGGCTGTACTTTGCACTCCTCCAGCACCAGGACTCCCAGGAGAGCCGGTCTTTTTGCTCAAGAGACTGTTAAAGAAACTAGCCAAGACACCTTCACTTGCAGCATTATCTAAATAAAAAAAAAAAACCAACAAAACACAACAAAAGCAAACAGATATATATATATCACAATGTAAGTTATTGCTGGTAAATGACAATTTATTTTTTACATATATACATATGTTGCACATACAGAACTCTCTTGTCAATAAAGGAAATAAACTTCAAAGATGAGAGAGTGCATTCCTTGGCAAAGTCACAGATGACTGAAAGCACATTACTGCTCTTCTGGAATGGGAGGGTCACAAAATTTTTATCTAAGTATTTGTATGGTTTTGTTGTTGCTAAATGTAGAAGCCAAAAACCAAAGTATTAAGTATGGGCGATCAATTCAAAGATTTTTAAGTCCATTAACAAACTGCACAGACGTTTTAGTGCAGTCTTTCACACCACACTATTTTTCCTAAATCAGACCTTGGATAGACAGCAATGACACACAATCCAGAACTGCATGAGTATTTTATCCACCCTAGGTGAGCTACGGCACCAGAGTGCGTAATTAAAACAATACTGGCCCTGCCAACTTTCTTAATGCACAGAGAGGAAAGAAACCCCTCAACCATGCGGAGCTCAATCTTAAGAGCTGAGGGTGTAATTTCCAAGTTACTTCATGTACTATAGAAAATTACATTCTAAAGAGGGTTTAGTAGAAGAACAGGTTTCATTGGGGATTTCAGAATAGGCGATAGTAACTATAAAACTGCATGTAGCTTAAACAAGTCCCTGTTCTAATAATCCAACTGATGCATAATAAATGTATTTTGTCAACTTAAGGAAATCATGTATTTGAACTCTGACTGCCTGGCAATACAGAATTCTATTTAAAGTCTTATGAATGACAAGAAAAAATGATAGATTTAAAAAAAAAACACAAACCCAGAAGCCTGAAGCTGTGTCATAAGTCCTTTTGTATTTCTAAACTATGCCATTAGTGAATATTTATTTTTTTTTTAATAAGAGATGATAACAGTAGAAAGTTAATTCATACTTTTAATATTTGGATCTGGTTTCTTAACTGATGTTATTGGTGAGGCACTGGGTACATTGGTGGGACCAGCTCTGCCTTGAGTTCTTGGGGATCCTGCAGGGCCTCTTGCAGGAGATTCCTTAAAAAAATCCAAATCACACAAATCAGAGAAGAACTTAAATGGATTGCTTATGTAAAGCAAATGTAATATTACATACAAATTGCCTTTTAAACCTTTGTATCAGCACTGTTACCCTAGGCACAATGGGGAAAATAAACAAACAGAACACCTATTATTTTGGCCATGTGCCTCCACTGAAACAAAGGATAAATCACTGTAGGAAATCTTCAGTTCTATTATCAGAGATTTCTGTTTCCACAGTGAATTAAAATAAAGTACTTTATAAGCAACATTTTAAAATAATGCCAATTTTTCTTTCTTTTTTTTTTTTTTACTTTCAGCAGTTTAAGAAGATTCTGTATTTTACATTTATTTACAAAATGGACCTCTTCAGGTTATAATCATTCCCTCTCCCCTAGAAGGAAACAAAACACCTCCTACTCTTCTCTTGGATCTACTTACTGATGCTCTTGTAGGCGTTGCTGGCTGTTTGGCAAGGAATGACTGCAGAAACAACATATTAAATATATTTCAGAAAATAAAAGGGAATAAAATACAATGAAGCTGACTAACCATTAGTTTATTTACTCATTTTTTTCTGATATTTATGAGCTTCCCTCTTTGATATTTATATACTTCCAGACTTTACCACTAGAGGACAGGGTTAAATTTAATAAATAAGCTTCAGTCCTTTGTCTTAGACAGATGTTCCAGAACTGTAAACCAGAACCACAGACACGCAAGACTGTAACCTCTATGATATTTATAATCAACTATCCAGGAAAAGTACTTAGGTTTTTTAAACAACAGTAAAGAAAGTAACAAGATACAGCACAGCCAAATTTGACACCTTAAAGTCAATTTTAAGACTGACGGTTTTTTAAGAAAACTTCAACACTAAGACATTCTTTTTTAAAAGTATTTATACTTTACAGATCAATACTTCCATGCTGTCAAATTCCTAATTATTTTCTTCCTCTTGATTTAAATGCAAATTATTTCTGTTCTCAACATATTTTCAACTTGCCCTATTTTCTACTTGCAGTTGTTAAAGAAAAGTCTTACTTCACAACTGCATCTGAATTTGCAAAGCTGCTATCCAGTGATTTAAATGAGGAATGAAAAACTGAAGGATATAAAAATGGAGAGCTTAAAGTGATACCTTATTTAGTAAGGACTTATTTTCATTCTTCCATCTTACCTGCTGCTTCATAAGAAATACCTGTTCATCTTCTGCTGCCAGCTCTTTATCATGGACTAACTGTTGAACAAAATGTTTTGTTATTAGAAGTAAAAAATGAAATTACTGTAAGAGGTTTTTATGTTTTGGTGATCAAAAGGGAAGATAAAGAGGCAAACCCTTAATACCATTCTTTACTACTTTTTTTTTTAAAAGAAAACTTCTTCCACATTTAAAAGAATATTAACATTAAAGAAGTTGTCATTAAAAAATAGATATTGTAAAGTGAATGAAGTAAACTAGCACCGATGCCAGCCTCTGTGGGTATTGTCCTAGGTGAGTAATTAGTAAGTAGCCACTTTATCTTTTTAAATTTAGGTATTAATCTCATCAGCATCTCTTCAAAGAGCCGAAATTACCTTACTCCATAAAAGCCCACACTCAAGCCCTCAGCTCCCATAAGTACTATGCTCTTGTAAACTGTGACACTACTAGCAGTGATTGTTTCCTATACTTGCCAAAGATTAAACCTTTCCCTTACATGAGAGCTTCAAACAGCTCCTCCCTTTTACACATACCTTCCAATACAGGTTAAGCATGTAAGAAAGTTGTAAAAGAAGCTTTCTGATACAGACCAGAATACAATTTCATTTACAATTTTCCGTATTATGTTTTACACATATCCTATTCCAATGTGGCCATGGTCACAAAATGAGCTATATTCAGAATATATACGGATTGTTTACTGCTCTTGCCTTAGATCAAGAAATCTGTCATTAGCATCTTAACACAATAGTGATAGCCTGTCTTGTTTTAGAAGGTCTGTCTTTACACAGTAACCTCAATGCCATGTGTGCGCACATGTAAACTGTTGAAGTCCTACAACAGTATTCTCCATTTTCAAAAAGTGTCTTTGTCCCACACATGCAAAACCATTCATGTGAAATGGCTATCCACGGACTGCCTTTTATTCACTAAGGCAAACGATTTATGTGTTTGCTTGCCGTATTTTAAACAGCTGGAAAATGAAATCCTGATGTTTCAAACATTTGCATACAAAAAAAAAAAAATCCATTTAGATGTGGAGTTCTTCAATATTAGCAATTATTAGCAGCCATTCAAACAAACTGCGCTTATTTGTTGAGAGGCAGGGAACACTTTATGCCTTTTTACCTTTCTTACAGGAGGTTTTACAATGAAGTCTTCATATGCATCTTCTGGTTTTACTGTTGTGAAGTTTTCATGTAAAATGGCAATTTTCTTTTCGTTGTCCCAACCAGCAGGTCTATAAAAAGAAGGAAAGCTTTGCCTTTTCAGCCAAAAAAGCACTTCTAGAGAGACCATTTATTTACTGCCCTCCACCTGAATAAGACAATTTTATTATGTCAGCCCTAATTCTCAGCTAAATTCCAAAGCTATTAAAAAGCTGGAATGGTATACTCCAAGTCAAGTAACATGCACTAAGTTGTTTCTTTAATTTAGGATTTCAGCAGGCTTACACGCTATGCTTCTGAACAACACAAACCATTCGATTTATTTTATAAATATGTTATATGAAGTATAGTGCTTAACAGAAAATAATCTGAAACCATGCTGCGCATACATTGACTTACATAAAAACTGCATCCTTCTCTACCACTAAGGCAGGTGTAGTAAACTGAAAACCGTATGTTTTATGTACAATGTACTTATACAACAGATCAAGGTTCTTTTCCTCCTTAACTGACGTATAAATCAAGGCAGCCCCATCTGATTATTTATTTAAGGAAAATCATGTAAGATACAATCTTTGTATTATAGTAAGAATTTCAAAAGAGGTGCTGAAGGACGTATTTCTACTAGGCATAGTTCTGAGTAGTTCAAGGCAAAAGCCAGTCATTTAGTATTCAGGAAGAGGAAGTGGAGTATATCAGGAGAAAACTCATGCTAATTTTCTTTGATGTGCACAAAAGTTACCTACCCTCCCAGCTACCTAACTTTGAAAAAGTCAAAAACTTAAGATACAGCTGAGATCTCAGTTTTACACAGAAATTGCAAGTTCTGAGGGGAAACCCAAGAAAAAACAGCTCACAACATGCAAGACAAATTATTTGCAAAGGAGCAAAAGCTCCAAATCCCACAGAAAATTTAAAAACTAGCAAAAGTTTTATACATCTCTCAGTATTTTTGAAACAATTGCTACACAGTAAATAACTAAATACCAAGGAATCTTGAAGTGCAATTTCTCAGATTAACTTTCTGGGCAATTCAACACTAAAAGGTATTTTCTTGCTTCCAGATTACAGCAAATCTCTTCAGTGCAGGAAAGGATACACTGTAAGCAGAATCTACGAATGTGTGACTGAATGAAGTCAAAGTGCTCTTCTCTGTAATCATGCTCCTTCTCTAGTATACTCACTGCATCACACTGGAAGGAGAACAACAAAAACAGAAAATCCCAGTCAATTAATCCCAGCACATTTTAAAACATGTGCCCTTAATATCACACACAGTGCACAATTACTCTGAGCCTTTGGTTTTAAAATGTCACCTATAAATCAAAAGATAAAATAATTAACATCACTGATAAGGTCATTACCCTTCTTCAAAAATAAAAATTGACATTGATGGTAGAAGCTTATTTTTAAACTAAATTCCTTTACTATTAATCCAAATTTCATTTTACATGTCTGTATAAAGTATGCCTTCTAAAAGAAAAGTAATTAAACTTTTCCATATTAGCCAACAACTAGAAACTCACTTTTGTACAAACTACCAGCACAGGAATACCAAGATTGTGAGTCAGCACATTTTCTCCAAGTGGCAGAGAAACATGTTCATCCTCTTGGCCAGAAGAAGGGCCTCTTCTCTGCGGTGATCCTTGGTAGCCTTCTTCAGGTTCTACATACTCTTGAAACTCCTTTATAACTATCAAGAGAGAGATCTTCTTAAGGTACAACAAAGGAACTAGTTCTTCTTTTTAAACCATAATTAATCTATGATTAACTAGAAATCTCAACTTTTTTATTTCCCTTTATATAATGAGACACTACCTGAGAGCAGAATGTAAATTTAAGCCTTGTTGTCACTTCAAACACAACAATCCTCCTCCACCAAAACCCACATCGAGCTAAATCATGTGCAATTTGGAGCCATTACAAATAATCAAAACTAGATGCAAGAGCTATAGCATGCACAGAAATAAATTTCTCAACTCAATGTATGCATTTCATTGTAGTGGGATTGAAAACAGAAAATATAAAGGTAGTTCAGTGACACAAGGTATATTTAGTGCAATTTGTACCTAGTTTTGGAAGAAAGCACGGTGAAAATCAAAACAGACACAGAAAACACCAAGCTGAAGCAGCCACTCTTTCTCATAAACTATCAATTTAAGTTCCTATTACTCTACATTTCTGTTGCAAGAGTCCAACACTAGAAATATAAAAATACACTGCACAAATACAGACTCAAGGACTTCTAAACATTACCTCAAGACACCTATATTCTGGAAAACTACAATGGAGTTCAAAGGAAACTAGACACTTTCTATTTTTTCAATGTTTTAATTTTATGGCAATGATGACTGTTCCAATAATAATGAATACTATCAAATACTGAAGTGTTTAAGAAATAGTATTAACACCATTTTGAAAGCACACTGGGACCCCACACATGCTTTACCAAAAGCGGGCTGCAACTTAAAACTTTTGTGTCTTTTTTTGAGAATGAAAACCACAGACCAGAAAAGTTTGCCTACTGGATGTGTCTGCTCCCAGGCACAGCACTTCCAGAAGGCCCAGGGTTCTCCCTCACATGACAGTACCACCTGAAGCCTCCTCCTTGCTCAGCCATGAGGAGCTCTCAGGAAAAAGCAGGATTTATTCCTGTAAAGATATCTTTATAAACTGTGGGAGCCAGCTGACTGTACATACAGTAAGGAAAAAGCTTGGACAAAGCTCCCGATCTCCAGCACAGTCACAAAGGGAGTGTTGTTCAGTACATCCATCCATGTGACATGGAAGGAACTGCAACTGTACTGCAGGCCATCTGACATTTCTGAGGCTTGCAATGTGGTAAAGCCTCAGGAAGTTTAAAATACAAATCTTGCAAAATGAAGTCACTGTACCTTTTCAACATAGGAAACATTCCTGCAATAGTATGGGCATGAGGAAGGAAGAACAAATCAAGAAAAGAGTTCTGTTCAAAGCTGCAGAGTCTACAGTATTTATTTGAAATATAAAATTGTGTGATTCTTTTGGAAAACGAGGGATCTCTAGTCCAGAGAAAAACTTAAAAAAACACAACAAAAAAAAAAGACCTATTAAATATGAACTGTAAGACTTCCAATCACCAATTCGATATACGACAAGGTCCAAGGAATTAAAACAAAATTCTAATGCATTTCCTTTCAAACATAGGAAGGCAGTGCTGTCTGGTGGAGAGGAAACATCAATGCTTTCAAAGAGATGCTTTCCTCCAGTACTGTTTTGGAGTCAGCAACTGGAAATCAAAACTCCATTATATATTCTGCACATTAAATATGCTTACTGAGTATCTCATGGAAAGTAAATTAATTCCAGAACAATTTAACTAGAAAAGGGCTTTTTAAAAAGTACTTAATTCATTACTCAGACTCTTTCTAGCTCAAGACAGAAAAGAAAAAAATGTAATGAAAACAAGTGTATTATAGCAGTTAAAAGAATACTACTTATATCCAATACAATCATTCAGATAAGTGCCTCTGACTTAATCAGCTGTAAAAGAGTATTTGACAATACTGCTCTTTACTTACTACAGCATTATAATTGGACAATATCAGTTGACTAGGTTCTGTTCATACTAAGGCAGAAAGAAATCTTTTCTTTACTGAGATATCTATTAATACAAAACTCCTCCAATTTGGGAAAGATAAGCCTCTCTTGAAAACAGTAAGACTCTTAACATCACAATACAAATCATTATTCAAGATAACCCAAGAATTTACTAAGATAAATAACAGCAAATGCAACATAGAAACTTCAGAAATCTAATGGCACATCCTGATGAATTTCTGCTGAATGGGAAAGACCATAATCCTAGAGAGCTGAGATTCCCAACCCTTCCCTCTCCCACCAAACACTGCATGGATCAGACCAGCAAACAGCAAGGGTGTACCTCACCCTGGAAGGAGAAAAAAAATTTCACTCTGGAGTTTAACTGTTGTTGTGGATGTTAACAATGCATATGGTCTGGCATCAATCCCTGCCTAGAGACTGAGAAATGCTCCAGAAAACGCTTAGCTTTAGTTAAAAAGGGCATCTGCCAAACAAGGAACTACTAGAGTTAGAAGAAGGTAAAAGCTATACTAAGAACCTCTAACTGCTTTATCTTGAACACAGATACTTTTGCTTCTGAATTAAAGTGGTTTAAGTGCCTGTGAAATCTCCTCTGAAATAATTATTTAAATGTATATCTACAAAAATATTTTTTATTATAGTGTGAATTAAATTAGAACTTTTGAACTGACATTATTTATCTGATTCCACACTAGCAAACTTTTAGCAAGGAATTTCCAGAGCAGATCAGTGATAGGAGTAAGTGAAGACAAACAATGGTCTTGCTATACTCTGAATAATTCAATTTCTTTCAAGGTAGCCTGTTGCTTTCATATGTGTATCCTGTCTCCCATTCTGGAATCTCCTGAACACAAAAGTAAAGCTGCTCATATACCAGCTAGAGCCTAGTGTTATCCACCCAGTCAAGCCAAGAGTCTCAACAAACACCGGACAAAAGGCTGGGTGGAAAAAGGTCACAAAAACCTTGAAAGGAAAGCAATCCAAAGTTCACTTCCAAACAGAAACAAATGTTTACCAATATCGGAGGGCAAGTGTCAAGTAGAAGGGGCCAGGCTCTTTTCAGTGGTGCCCCATTATCATGGGGCAAGGGGCAACAGGCACAAACTGGAACACAGAAAGTTCCACCTCAACATAAGGAAAATCTTTACTGTGAGGGTAACAGAATCTGCAACAGGCTGCCCAGAGAGGTTGTGGAGTCTCCTTCTCTGCTGCAATTCCAAACCCACCTGGATCTGTTCCTGTGTGGCCTGCCCTGGGTGACCCTGCTCTGGCAGGGGGGGTTGGACTCAGATGATCTTCAGATGTCCCTTCCAACCCCCACCATTCTATGATTGTATGAACAGAAGGATTCCTGTAAACTGGTAAAAAGTTCTTAAGCAATGGAGAAAGACCATCCTAGCAGCACTTTAAATGGGTGATAATGGGACAATGCTAGAAAAGGGTTCCCCAGCTATGGGTTCTGGTACTAAGTGCAACAGCTAGGGAAAGTACGACAGACATTCAACTTGGTCCACATGCCCCAGCCTGTACCCTGAAGCATGTGTAAAGGAATATGGTTCTGCAAGTCCAGAAACATACACATCCATGTGGCGTTATGCTGCAGTGGGGCTTTACTGGAATGAACTCAGCACATCATTCTGCACCCTGTTTCTACGTTTTGCCTGACTGACTGCTTTGCATATGTGCTTTATTACCCCACATTTTTCATATCCAGGCTATTGCAACACAAGGACTCTCCATTTTCTAAGCATGCTGGTGTAGCTTTATTGATGGACTGCAGTCATTAGGCATTCTTCTGGCATGTGTGCTTTGCATTGTCTAAGGAGTTACACCAATTTAGCCACAGTTATAATAGGAATTTCTTTACCACAATTTGCTGTTAAGAGCAAGCTATGGTAGCCGAAGTTCTGAGTGCAGATCTGGCCTTAGGGACATCCTGCAAGAACGCAGAAGGTAAGTATCTAAGATGGAACAAGTGTCCTACAAAGTGCAAGATGGCAGTTTGGGAGCGGATACGTGAATTCAGGCCTCTGTTCTACCTGCATGCCGATATTGGACCGCAGTTCACCTCTCAACCATAGGATGGCAGCAGAGTCCTGAAACCGTGTGAATTCAGCACCTCCCAATTTTCCCTCGACTCTATTGTATAAAGTGCAAGAGAAACTAGCAATTTTTACAATGCTTTAATTTAGAAATCTCCAAGACAATCCTATCAGAATGTATTCCAAAATATTCTAAAATTCCTTAAATATGGCGCTAAAGCTTTGCCGTAGCTGTAACTGGTTCCTCCACACAGAACACTCTTAAGGCTCAAAACACTCCTCTTTTGAAGAGTAAAATTTAAGTGCACAAACTTCATGTTTATTTGAGTTGCTATAAAATTTGGTGTCTCTCAGAAAAGTGCAAATTGGGCTGGCTACTGTATTTTGAGACTAGAACTGCCTTTCCATCTCCCATTCCCTCAAAGTGTCTTTCACATTAAAAAAAAAAAATCGTTTTCCCTTAAATATTGTCAGATTTTACTTTTTTAAACTAATATAACCTTGTGATCAAACTCGGGTGGTTTCAGTCATAACTTTTAAACTCTGTCTAGAATGCTGCAGGCACAAGCCTTTTGGGAAAGTACTATTTAACATTCAGGAAGGGTATCAGCTATACAAATACATCTTCATTCTCACAGATTACAGTGCTCCATAAAGCAAATCATCTAAGGAAGCTACTGCCAGCATTTGCACGGTTTAAACACTCCAGTACAACCAGTCACTAGCCCTGAACAAAGGCAGCAACCAGCAAGGATCAGTCTGAATCTAAAAGGAATCCATGTTGCTAAGGTCTTTCCACTGAAGGAATTATTTTGGAGTAATTCAATATGAAAACAGAAAAATAAAAAAAATCTCAAGATACTCTCAAAACTATTCTAGGAAAGAAAAGAAGCTGCAGGAAACAATACTGCAGTGATGACTCTTTGCCAGTGCCAGATTCTTTCCTGCCACAGATACTCCAGGAAAGACAGCTAATTTATACAGTATTCCTAAAGTCACAGGGTAGGAATGGCTGCAGTGAGAAACAATTCAATGTACCAGGATCACAGCCTGAGCCTTGTGAAAAACAAGGGTAAAGGGACCTACTGGAAGACACACACAGTATGGGAATGGGACCTAGCTCAGATACCACAGGAAAGCAGACAGCTCACTTCCTTACTAAATTTTGCCATTGTTTTTAAAAATATGATTCTGTATGCAGCTTTATTTTTTTAATCACCCTTTTTAAAAATCAAATTATCAGAATCTCATTATTGCAGGGGATTTAGACTATTAATTCACCTGATGTTTTGTTAGCAAAGCGGAATTAAACGAGTCGTTTTGAAGCCTAATAGAGTCTATTTGAATTAGAGTTGTAATCACAACTTCAAAGTAATTCTTACCCAACCCATTCTCAAAAACACTAGTTTGAAGAAATTTATCATTACAAAAGGAAGTTGCAAGAGCTATTAAAAAAAAAAACAAAAACAAAAAGCACATATGGATGTACAAAGACTTACACTTCTGTTCCATGTCTCTCATCTCTTCTGGAGGAATTTTCATCTTATCAATATGTTCTTGCAAGACACTGGCCCATTTCTGTAAAGACTCCATAACAGTCCAAGGTCTAGACATATCTGCAACAAAGACTACAATGGTGTCTTGCAGGGATTCTGCAGAAACTGCAAACTTCAATAGCCCTTTATGGTATAAGTCTCCATCCAGAATCCAAACGTTACAGCGAGTATGATCTGAAAGGAAAAAGTACAGATGTAACTCAACAGATGCCACTTTTTTGCATTGCTAGTCTATGAGTAAACAAATGCATACATTAGTGTCATACAGAAGACCAAAGCCCAGCCACCAGCCAATCTTGCCTGTTTCATATAGGTGCATGGGTAAATGTCTACATCACCTGGTAGATACTTTCATTTAACAAAATTTCCACATTTTTAAGAGAAAAAAAATAATAATTAAAAAATCTGTTCTTTGGCTTTTATTAAGGACAGCTGACACAACAAATTTTAGATACTGCACAACAGTCCTGAATTTGCAATATGTACACTCCAAGTACAACCAGAATACACGTGACACACACGTTAACTCCACATTCAAAAGGGGGTGGTTATAGCCAAGTCCAGCGGGGAAGCATTAGGTGTCCCTCAGACATGTAAGCTGGTTTAACAAACTAAACTAAAGACATCTCACAACAGAAATAAGCTGCAAACAAGATACAAGCAATAAGCAGCTTATGTTTCTAGCACAGGAGCAGGAGGAGCAAACACAGGTTAAACGCACAACCCAAGAAACTTCGCAGTTGTGCTACCTCCTTTTAATTCAACTAACACTGGTTCCTGCATACAAGCTCCTTACAGAATGAGTACTTGACAAATTATTTGGTATTTTACTTTTTGCGTTTCTCCTTCCCAGTGTTTTGATAGCAACTGGATGTTTTTTGTTGAAATACAAGGCAGGGAGGGTATAGGAGAAATTAGCTGGGACTGACAGCTGGCATGAGAAGTTTCACCCCAAACCAGAACTTCGTCAAGAGTGGAAAAAAACAGAAAATGGAACATCATCCACAAATAATATATATCAGGTTCTCTGAACAACCAATTATGTCCAATTAAATAAATAAAGATAATGGCATTATCCTCAGAACTTCCTCCTGAAAAGAAACAACTCCACTTGTTTCTATCTTCTAGACTCTTCCTAGTACCTCTTCCAAAGTATTGTCTATTCTACTACAGCTTTTCAGCAGGAATAGTAGGTCTCCGTAAGTGTAACATACATGACACATGAATCCTGATACACAAGGATCAGCAAACCAATCACTGCAGAGCCCAGATTTTCAAAACAGCTACTGAGCTTAGTAATTACTCTGCCTCACTACTATTTCCCTGTCCTGTGCTCTAAATCTTTTAAATTCACAAAATAAGCCCAGATGCTGTGCCTATCATAACTTTAGGATCAAAACCACAGGCTCTAGAAAAAGGCAAAAACTTGACTGAGGAAATGGGAAGGAGAGAAGAGAACAGAGGTATACCTACTACCCTTCTAAACAGGTCTTAGAAAAATAATACTGAATATCCAAGTTGCAGACAGATTACATCAAGATGCTATACGTGGGCAGTCTCCATTTAGCATTTGTTATTCTCCTACTTAAGTACTTGTGAGGTTGTCATACGACATTCAAACATCAGTCATCCCACAAACAGGCCAACAGTTATATTTTTAACTTAAAGATTTCTAACTTTCAGCTGTGCATCTCAGATCTATCCTTTGCAACAAACACTTCTGACAACTGTTGCGTATCTAAGAAATGCACCTTCCCATATTCATCATTTCCCCACTTCAGGAAACTGTCTGATACTAGGATTCTCACAACACTAGATGCATGAATCTAAAGCTATCGGAAGACCTTTAAGCACAGAGAGAAAGTCTGGTAAGTTTGGAAAAACAGAAAGGAAGCTAGGACACAATGTAAACGCATTTACACCTTTGCTATTACACAACAGTAATTTAAACATCCTGTGCATTCCAGAATCACCCTTTGTATAAGCCTAAAAAGCAGAAGTCTACCAGTGAATAAAAACCCTGTGAGCTTTCTGTCAGCAGTTAAAGGTTATTAACAGACATAATAGACATTAACTATGTCTATGCACAACTGTCTCCTTGAAGCAAATGAGAGTGTTAACACGCTAACTTAAATCTAGCTATAGTCTATGGAAATTTGCAGCTCTCATCAGCACTTTCACAGATTCTCCTCCTGTCCTGAGTGCCTTTTTTTTTTCCCCATGGGAAAGACTTTCATACCTTAGCAAGTAACAAAAATTAATAAATATCCTAATTCACTGATTCTAAGTCACTTTTTGAGCCAATATCTAAAGGTTACAAAGGTTTTGTTTGCTAAACACCTTTCTCCTACTTAAGGATTCCATTTCTGCCTAACATCTAGAATACAGACTGGAACTAGAAGAGAACTGGAACTAGAATGCAGTTGGAACTATCACTCAAATGAAATCAATCTGCTAGAAAGACTGGAAGCCTATCACTTACAATAAAATGTACATAAAAAAAAGATTAACATTGTATGAAATCAAAGAACTTGCTCCTTTCTTACAGTAAAGTGGTATAGCTTGTGATTTACATTTGTTACAAATACAAGACATAATTAAGAATACAACACTGGTTGTTCATAATCTGGCAAGGACTTGATGGCAGATTCGACTTTGTCAGCACCACATCTTGCTCCTAGTTAGTCACATGATGTGAATGTTAACTGGGCCTTTCATAGCAGCTATGACACGAGACACCGAAACAGAGCAAACAATTACCAGATCCTGTTGAAAAAGCAGGTGCTACTTAATAAGACTATTACAAAGCTGCTAAAACTACATTGCTAATTCCTGTCAATATTTCATTATCCCTTTAGCCATGAAAAATATTTTCCAGCTTTGATGAATTTCAAAGCAGATGGTTGATTCTGTGAACTGCAACCACAACTCCTAAATTTATTCAAAAGGTGTAAATGGTAATTAGATAACCCTTTTCCAAGCTGGAAAGAGAAGCAAAACAGAGAAGAAGTATTTTCAAGATAACTACTTTAAAGATGTTGACAAAAAGACAATTTTCCTAATAGAAACCACCGTACCAGCAGCACTTGGCTCAATCTGGAACAACCAGTTCAACTGGAATATGTATATAGAATGACTGAGGCCAGTCCAAACCTGAGGCAAAAAACCCACAACTACTCAATCTGGTTGCAAGAAAGAACACAACAGGATGGCTCTACTTCACTGGTACATTTATTTGGCACAGTCCAGACAACTGTACTGTATTTGTAATCTAAGGCAGTTCAACTTGAAGTTCTCTGTGGCATTTAGAATTGCCAGCTAACCCATACAGTACTGCTACAGAACCAGCCAATGTAGTTTGTCTCACTGTCTTGCTGTACATCCTCACTTCAACTCTGCCCCATCACTGCAAGACACTCTGAATGCTACTTTAGAAATACGTATATTTTAAGAAAATTACAGAGCCTCTAGTCTACCTCCTACGAATCAAGATTCTCAACTCTGAAAAGCAGACTAACCAGCACAGACACAAAACATCTGCTCATTACAAGTAAGGGAAAAAATTAAAACTGACCACACTCCCTGAGAAATTCCATTAACAGAGAACTCTTGAGCCTGATTTCCAAGGTCATTTAATATTCTGAACTAACTTTACAGCTAGTGCTATAAGTGCTTTCATCCAGATGAACTATGGTGTCACATATGCAGAAGAACCCACATACTCCAAGGATATTGTACCTAGGGCTACTGATCTAGGAGAATCTTCTCTCTCAGGATTGCTTCTCAGGCATCCCAAACCTCCTCTTGAACAAATAAATGCCTTAGCCTAGGCAGAATTTGGGATAGAATCCTAGGAAGGACATTTTGCAGGTAGAGATTCAGTTGTAGACTTAAGTTATCCTGAGATGTAGGGACCAAAGTACTGCAAGTTACACTGAACATCTAACAGAACTGAACCAGCTAATTACTAACAGTAGTAGTGATGGGTATCCTGCCATCCAAGACAGGAATCAGCCAGTCAAGGAATAAGAAAATGACACTGAAAAACAAAAAGTTAGCGGGCACCTCTATTAACAATAAGGGTCCTTCAAAAGAGGTGTTTTCTGTTTAACTTCCCTACAAAGAAAAAAAAATAAAAATCACTACTTGAATCTTAATGGGAAAAGACAAAAGCAGCTGTAAAGTAAGGCATGCACCTAGCAATTTAGAGTAATCCTACTTCAAATGTAGGAGGAACCAGATTCATATATCCTTTAAGGTGAAAGGGGTGGGGGAGCAGATGGGATAAGATTTCTGAAGGGAAGTGGGGGGTAGATAATGACTTTGCTCTATAACCAAAACATTTCTTCTGGACAGAATAAACTCTTCTGAAATCAAGAGGAAAAAGGCAAAGATGTCAAAGAAAACTTCTAGCACCTAGAAAAGCAGTTGAAAATATGATCTCACTCTGCTACAGAGTTTCAGTTACCAGTGCTGATTTTACACCCCTGAAAATCCTTGTAGATTGCTGGTCTTGAATAGGTTGAGCTATAATAAAAAGCAGACACCCTCAAAAATGAGTATATGCTGGTATGCTCCTGAATGCCTACCCTGAGTTTCTTTATGGCTTCCAAGAATTGTGGGTCAATTATAAAGGCTTTTTTCCAAACTATGTATCTGAGCATACACACATCTAAAGCACAAGAAGAGTTTAATGAAACAAACTCAAACCTGTCCTAGAGAAGGAAAGTGTTATCTTTGTCTGCTGGGAGGTCCTGACCCACTTTGCTATTTATTTTGCTTGCTGATGACACTAATGAGCCAGAAAGGAAAAAGGCACGTATTATTAGATCCTAACACATCCATTAAAGGGATGCATGAAGACCCGAATTCTACAGCTGAGTCTGGTAGTCAGAAAGGTCCCTTTTTTCCCTGCTAGTGCTGCCTGAGTTCTTATGACAGGCTTCTCCTAATCACCTCAAATGCTTATCACATCCAGATACTCAGGCATAGCCCCAAAAATAATTCAAAAGTAGGAACATACTTGAGGGTTGACAGCACCAGCAAAAATAGCACACCAAAATTGTTTCTGCTTACAGTACCATCTCCTTTGATGTTGCAAGAAGCCTGATGTGACAGGCTGTCTTAACACTCCTAATCATAGGGGTTTTTCCCACCTAAAGTATTTATACAGTACTAAAGAAGATTGTGCATGGTGAGAAAGCATTTACACCAAGAACCTCAAAAAAACAAGAATGGCTCAGCACTTAAAATTACAGAATAAAAGGTTTTTAGGAACTGCAAGATGAGATGGCCACCGAAGACATGGGCAATGCGCTCATCTTTTCATTGTGCCTAACTTAGTATCCAAAGACACTATACTACCACGTGAGCACAGGCCCAATCTCCGTAACAACCAGCCACATGTGGTATTCAATCACACGTGCAAGCCTCCAATACATTACCAGTTCCAAAATACCATTACAGGGTCCTCCTGGATTATTTATTTTCAGGAACATGGATGAAACACCATCATTGCTTCTCTCTTCTGAACTGAAAACTCAGAGGGAAGTCATGAATAGGAAGACTGTTGTTTCCCGTTTTTGAAGAGGTCCATCAGTTCGCCCAAATTAAGACAAGCAAAGGCAGATTTAGAAGCAATGACAACGAACTCACCCTCCATCTCTTCCTATCTCTAACCTTCCTAAAAATAGTATTCTGACATTAGACCTGCTTTTGAGCAGTCTCTCATCATCACCTCCCTCATATACAGCAGAGAACTGCAATTGTCAACAGCAACAAAGACAGACAAGGGGCAAAAGAGCAACCTCCCACCTGAGAAAAAAGAAATAATAATTCTACCTCTTAGTTCTGTTCTTCACTCATTCAATTGTAACAAAACACCTGTTATAGTTAACCAAAATTCCATACACAGCCCCAAAAAGAAAGCACCAAAGCCCCACACTCAGAAATCAATACTGAGAATCAAGTTCTCATGGATGTATCACTTACTTCCTGTAGTTATCAAGTAGTCACATTAAATGACAATCTATCTGCTAGTAAGTAAACATCAGCAAATCTATCTCCCCTAAGAGTAAATCGATCCCCAGAGCTGCTCAAGTGTACTTTTTCCTCATACATAGGTCAAACTGGAAGAAGGGCAAGAGGAAGAATGTACACCAAATGTAAAAATGCATTTCAGTTATAAAAAATGGATATAGCTTTTAAAACATAAAACTATGATGGAACCAGTGACTTGAGTGGAATCAGATACACTGATGAAGCCATAGTTATTAAAAAAAATCATGTCCATGACTTAGTTACAGTAAAGAGATTACATATAAAATGAACTTACCGTCTCTGTCTTCATCGTGAATATTTAGGTACAAGTATTCCAGCCCTCTTCCTTTCTTGCCATGCTCTGCTCCCTGTATTTTAGCCATAAGCGTGGTTTTACCTGAACCATCATCACCTGCCAGTAAGTTTTTACAGGAAAAAGAGATACTTCAGAATTAAATTTAACTTAACAGAAAAGATTTTTCAAAACATAAGTAACCAGAAACATCCTTGCATGTTTTTAGACCATGCTTGTTTGTTGTTTCTTTCAAGTATTCTAGCTAAATCTAGCACTTCATTTTCCGTTACTAGCTAATAATCTAGCACATTATTTTCTGTTACATTCCATTTATTTAAATGTTATAAATCTAACAGCGTAAAGCAAAACCAAAGCAAATCTATAAGCCTGAAGACAGTAACACCATTGATCATATTACATAACCTAATTTGAACAAACTGATGTGTCAGTTTGTTCACAATTGCTTTAAAAACGTTTTGTTTCTACAAAAAAAAAAAAAACCACCAACCAAAAAACAAAACAAACCCCACCCACCTACTTGCTTATGTTACTTACCAAAAACAAGAATATTTTTGCCCGATGGCAATTTAGATCTTGACCGGGTAGAAACTTCACTTAGTATTGAGGACCTAGAAAAACAGCATCATTCTTGTTAGACCAACATGCACAGGGGTTTGCGCACACAGACAGACAGACACACACAAACACAACCCCTGCACTGCCCTTCTGACAGCACTGATGAGCTCAGCAGATCTGCACGGACCAATCCAGTTACATCCATTCTATTTACAAACTGGGTATGATGTTACAGCTGAAGATTCCAGTCCACTTTAAAAGACTGAGTGTACAGCACCTTTTTGATAAAAGCTTTTATAATTCTTAAAACACATGCAGTAACATTTCAGGGTTTTTTTGCCTTGTAAGAGATCACGCTGCTGTAAAACATTACTTTTTACTGATGACTAATTTTTCCCACAATCCATTACTTAATTTTCCAGGCATTTTTTTCTGCCATTATTAGTGTTTTCTAAAGCATTACTCGGCGATAAGCGACGGGAAGACCAGAGACAGAGCTTCCTGGAGCCCATCCCGCACACCTCCCGCAGAGTCGGGCTCCGCACCCCTGCCCTCCCTCAGCCTCGCAGCGATGCTGGCCTCACTCGTGCGGGTGCGGGGCTCCCACGAACCCCACAAGCCCCTTCTGGGCCGAGCCAAGCCGAGCCGGACGGCGTTCACAGTCGGCCGCGGCGCCTCGGTCGCCGGACGGGCCGGCCCATGCCGCGGGCAGCTGCGCGCTGTACCACCGCCCCCGTCAAGGGGGGCCGAGCGCGGCTCCGCAACCGGCGCCAACCGCCGCC
>JANHFX010017902.1:30093-50151 GCA_027560015.1 Chloroceryle amazona | reverse complement strand
CCAGCCTATCCAGAGCCCTCTGTAGAGCTTCCCTACCTGCAGGCAGATCAACTCTTCCACCCAGCTTGGTGTCACCTCCAAACTTACTGAGGGTGCACTCTATCCCCTTATCCAATCCTTGATGAAGATAGGCTCACTGGGATGAAGAGTCTCACTGGGAAAGGACTTTTGGATCCAGAATGGAGACCAGAAAAGGTGTGCACCAAAGAACACTTATTAGCCCGTTGTCTGTGTAACCCATGGGAACATAGACCATGAAATGTTTCTGTTCTGGTGCTCCAGTTAGAGGTGACTGCCTTCAGTCGTTGTTTACAGAGTGTATCTTCGCTCTCCATTTTTGGAGCAAAAGGGTCCTGTACAAAAACTCAAATTACACTGGAGCAAATGCTGTCAAAACCACATCACTAACCAGCCAAGGGAACACAATACACTAACCAAAACCATAGCAAACGAGCTATCCTACCCTTCACGGAGGATAATGGGAGAAGATTCCTAAATGTAAAAGTAAATTTACATTAAAAATCCGTGAATCTCCACATCACCTCATTTTCGGCAAGGCTAAAAGGCAACATTTAGAGTGTGCCTAATTAACATTCAGAGATGCACAGCAATGCTCCTCCTAAGAAGGCCTAAAGTTTCAAAAAGCAGGCCATAGATGGGAATGAAGCAAATAGATGCATGAGAAGGGCACTGAAATCCATCGTTTAACACAAGAGCATGTCAGTGCCCCAGCATCACTGCACTTGAAAGTAAACAAAAGGAGTTAATTAGAAGAGTAGCTGGGTATTTATCATGGAGATGACATTCCCCCACATGTGAGTTGCCTTTACACTACCACTGAGCGTAAATTTCATCTTTTATTGATTTCTAAATACTTCATACTATGTAAAATATTGTCTGGTTATAATGCTCGCTCCGTAAAATGGCAAGCAAACATCTAGCCATCTGTTTGGCTAATGAGAGCAATCACCCAGGCTACTTTTCGAGCATAACACATCCCAGTTTGAAACTGATCTCAGCGTAAGCACCTGTTAATGCATATCAATTAATATGATAATTACTCTGTTAATGAATATAATCAACATTAAATAGTTACAGCTCTATTGTTGACCAATTAACACTGACGAGTTGACTGATATTTCCATGCTCATCTATTTTTCTTGCTGACCCATTCTAAGACCAGATCAATGTCACTCTAATTTAAGGCAATATACATTTCAACACTCGAGAGCTCAGACTTCTAAACCAGCAAAACACAACTCCTCTGGAGACACGTAGTCCCCTGGAACACGTCTCTCCATGACAGATCATGCTGACATACCTTCCTATCAAAATGACAGGAGAATTCTCCGGTGAGAGTGAGGGCCATGTTTTCCAAAAGCTAACTAAGACTTGGAATTCAGCTCTTTTTAGGAAGTTCTTACTGATGGTTAATTATTGGACTTTGTTTTTTAGTAATAATTACTAGCAATTGCCAGTTAACTCATTATACAGTTTGGATTATGATGGCTTTTATAGCAGAAGCTTTACAACATTAAAGAAGGACAGCCAACGCAAAAAGTACAGTACAAAAATGTGGATTATAATGTCCCCTAAAGGGCAAATGGGCATCTTTATATTATTTTAGAATGAATATATTTTACATTCCAATTCTGCTCTGCTCTCTGTAATACAGAGACAAAATCCCTTCTAAAACTGTAAATAGTAAGACCTCGACTCAGGAAACTAATCCATATGCAGATTTTTTAAAAGAGCCAAATCTCTGAACAGGTTTTTTTTATGAAAAATAGAATTTCTCTTCCTAGAAAAAGAAGGGTGATGAACACGACCACAACAAGAGCACATCAGGAAGCCTCATGTGGAGCCAACGGTTCTCTATTGCAGAGGAAATGGAGCAACCTGGCAGTAAGGAATCCTACCACTTAATCTCTCTCACCTCTGCCAGCTGGTACTAGTTGTAAACTCATACAGCTTATAAACTCATAAACTCATTTCGTATTTCAAACACAGAAGCTAGGAAGAGATGAGAAATAGTAAGAAACTGCATCATGAAGCTGAAGAACACTATCGAGGACAAGACTGCTGCAGGAAACTATGCAGGATTATCAACACAGGGCTCTCTTGAACATAAATTTGTGTAGGAACATCTCTGGTGGGTTTTTCTGAGACTCTTACACATTTTCCCAATAAGGAGAAAAAGAGAGTGAGAAAGAATGAGGAAGTAGAAGTGTCTGTGAAAGCAGAAAGGAATAAACCCTTCCATTGCCTTTTGAACAAAGGTGCAGCTTCTGCACCTAAAAAGCCCAGGACTAGACTGCTGGGGATGTGCTGGGCAAAAAAAGTGCAAAACCAGCTCATGTAGCACTTGAATTCATATCCTTCACACAAGCACTTAACTTCAGTAAGAAAGTATTCTCAGAAACCTCACTGTATGCAACACTGCACATTTGTTGAAAACCAGATAGTTTAGCACCCAACAGCCACACAGCCTGAAACATTTCCTCTGCCAGTGCTGTATGGGCACCCCTATGTCAGTGGGGATCACAGAACGTTAGGGGTTGGAAGTAAACTCAAAAGATGACCCAGTCCAACCCCCCTGACGGAGCAGGGTCACCTAGAGCAGGTCACACAGGAACACATCCAGGTGGGTTTGGAATGTCTCCAGAGCAGGAGACTCCACAACCTGTCTGGGCAGCCTGTTCCAGGCTCTGTCACCCTCACAGTGAAAAAGTTTTTCCTTATTTTTACCCCAAAGCTCCTCTGCTCCAGCTTGTACCCGTTACCCCTTGTCCTACCACTGGATGTCACTGAGCAGAGCCTGGCTCCATCCTCCTGAAACTTTCCTCCCTTTGCACATCCTCCCTTTACATATTTATAGACATTAATGAGGTCACCCCTCAGACTCCTTTTCTTCGGGCTGAAAAGACTCGGCTCTCTCAACCTCTCCTCATAAGGGAGATGCTCCACGCCCTTAATCATCTCAGGGGCTCTGCACTGCAGCTCCCTGTCTTTCTTGAACTGGGCTGCCCAGAACTGGATACAGCACTCCAAGTGGGGCCTCACCAGCGCTGAGTAGAAGGGGAGGAGAACCTCCCTTGACCTGCTGGCCATGCTCTTCTTAATGCATCCCAGGATGCCACTGGCCTTCTTGACTGCAAAAGTGCACTGCTGGCTTACGGTCACCCTCTTGTCCACCATGACTCCTTGATCTTTTTCCCCAGAGCTGCTGTCCAACAGATCAGCCCCCTGATACATGGGGTTGTTCTTCCCCAGATGCAGCACTTTACACTTGCCCTTATGGAATTGCATTAAATCTCTCCCTGCCCAGCTCTCCAGCCTGTCCAGGTCTCACTGGATGGCAGCTCAGCCTTCTGGAGTGTCAGCCACACCTCCCAGTTTTGTATCACCAGCAAACTTGCTGAGGGTACACTCCATCCCTTCGTCCAGGTCATTGATGAATACATTGAACAGGGCTGGACCCAGGACTGGCTCCTGGGGAACACCAGTACCCACAGGTCTCCAGCTGGACTCTGCCCCACTGACCACAACTGTCTGGGCTCTGTCCTTCAGCCAGTTCCCAACCCATCTCACCACACAAGCATCCAGGCCGCACACCTTAAGCTTGGCTGCAAGGGTATCATGGGAGACAGTATCGAAAGCTTTGCTGAAGTTGAGATAAACCACATCAACTGCCCTCCCCTCATCCATCCATCTAGTTGTGCCACTATCCGCCTAGTATCCATCTAGTTGTAGCCATCTAGTATCCGTCTAGTTGTTCCCTAGGGATGAATGAAGTGAAACCTTTCCGCAGTGAAAACACGGTCTTACCACATCAATGTCACTTTAGTTATCTCCTCTGTCAAAATCCAACACAGCTGCCAAAAGCATCAGCCTATGTCCATCTGCTAAAATGGGCTTCAGGTATTGCTGGAAAGATGTTTCTTCTGTAACTGAACCTACTTCAGTTCTGATGGAGGAAATTGCCATTGAGAATGTGATTATTGTGAACATGGATTCTAACTTCCGTATCACTTTAATTCATTGTAAGGCATCCAAAAAAGGCAGCTCTCCAAAACAATATACAATATACATGATAAAATAAATAAGCTTCTTCCTTGCTGGCATGATTTTGCCAGCTGACGTAAGTAAGAATTGAACAGAGAAATAAATGAAAATCCAGGTATTAAAGGCATAATTGCATTGATGTGTGAACTACCAGAGCAATACTTGTGCACGTGTATGAGTTTCTCATGTTGAAACACCTTCCATGTTTCCATTTTCCAGTCTGAACCCTTGCAACCAATGAAACAAACCTCTTGTTCTTATTCTGCCTCTTGTAAACCTCCTCCGAGCACCTTTTTTCCCCCCTACCGTCTTGGATTCTTACCCTCATCAGTGTACAAGTCAGTACTGGAACTGAACTCAGGGGGCCTCGTTCCACACAGGTTAAATGAGGTGACACATGAGGTGACTTCTCTGACAAGCGTGGCTACCCCACATTTGTGCTAGAACATGCGTGGATCAGGAAAGCTGGCTATTCACCTCCACTCTTGTCTTCATTACCAGATGGAACTTAATACGGCCGTCAAATAAGAAACCTGTTTTCTGCTTTATGGTTATATCCTTATTTCTTCCCAGGGGGAAATTCACTGGAAATATTACAGCACAAAAAGAACATTTATATTTCACATAGAGTGCTGTGACTAGCAACACTTGAAGACATAACACCCTTTACCCGTAGGTACTTCTTCACAGTTCACTGAAATGTAGATGGCTGGTACAACAGATAATAAATATTTTTCTTCCTCAGTTTACTCAAACAATCCATCAAAAGCTGACATCAGTAAACACGTCGATGTTAACCAATTGCAACGCTTTCCAGTATAGTAGAGATGCCTGGAAACTGACAGTGATTTTAATATTAGCTTTGACCAAGACAAATTCTGACGTGGCTTCCACCATATATATAATTCTCTAAAGACCCTGATAGACAGAACCCATTTTATGTCCTCAGAGCACCAAGCACACCCTGTCATTTTGAACGATTTGTTAGCCATAAGTCACCCCCAGCCATCACAACAAAAACAAAACAAAGCAAAGAAAACAAAAAAAGGCAATTGTCTAGAGTACAAGAAACCAGGAACGAAAGCAAATTGATTTTTAAAATGGATCATATGCACTTAGTGACTTTTCCTTAAAGACTTGAAAATGTTCCCCGGTGTGTTTCCACATAAATAATTATTCTCTCACAAAACACCCGAAGGGAATAAGCCACCCTTTCTGCAGAGAATTGTCATTATAAATGGAACAGGTCGCTGAAGTCATACGGTGGATAGGCGTGAAGAAAACATTCCCCTGCTCTAGACTTAGCGTTTAAATTGTCAATTTTTGTGCAAGCGATGGAAAAATGGTAAGATTTTATTCTAAATGCATTCATATCAAACCTACAGAGATGCATGAAAAAATTTCCATCTGGTTTCACCGATTTTCTGTCCGTTGTTCCTATTTCAACTCCAATTTTCCTTTCATGTCTGCCCACAGGTTTCGTAACTGCCTTCTGAGCAACCGTATGAACCATGCATTGGACATTCCATTTTTATTGGCTCCTGGTTTTTATGTGACTAATTGATGATATTTCACTCCTGACAAATGTCAGAGTAGTTGCGATTCAAAGGCAACACAGGTAATAGCAAATTGCAGTAATGAGATGAACTATTTCTGAAAATCAGCCCAAGAGCTGAGCAGTCAGCGAGCGTATTGAAAACTGTACCGCTGACTGCAGCATCCTTTACACTTTCTCCTGGATAGCATCAGCACCACGTTGAACACGATGTGTGAAATAATTTTTTAGCCATCCGTGAAAAACTTCATCATACTAAGCACTTCTAGAAAACCCTTGTTCTGGTAAAAATGAACAAGTATTATATGGCAAATTCAGCTTTAATAATGAGACATATAAAAGACATAAAAAACTTGGGAGTTCATAATGGAACTGGTATCACAGATTCAAAATTATTTCTTTGCTTTTCCACTTGTAAAATATGTCTGAGATGTCCTAAAACAGGCACTATGGGTAAATTCAACTATTGGCAGTGGTGGCTGACAGCAAATCATCAACAGCTTACCTACTGATAGCGTTTCTACCACCTGACGGAGCATTACGACCCCAGAACACATCCCTGGTATTCAAACGGCCATATCCTACTGCTCCCTCCGAAGCTGTGCCTCTGCTTGTTTCACCTGCAGCCTGGCTGCTCGGATACAGGGGGTTACGGGAAGAGAGGGGGGGAAAAGAAGACAGGAGAAAGGAATCAGCCTTGGTGTTTTCCTCTTCTGCTTCCGCCTTCCTCAGATAGCAGCTTTGGAACTAAAAGAACAGAAAACATGATTTGTATTCCTGCAGTCAATGCTGATCCTTTCTTGTGACATTCCAAAAGCACAGTTCCCACTCCTGCTGTGACAGGGAAGCAGAAGGTCCACAGTGGTCTCAAGGAGACCAGGGTTCAGCCAGAATGACAGCAGAGTGGTTTACAGTTGCCTTAGGGCTTTTCCTTTGCTCTCTCTCTCAGTTCTTTTCATGTCCACTTGCTTCTCGGTGCCTTTCAGCCACAGCTTGAGCTCTCCACCGAGTTAGCTTTGAAAAGTAACACATCTGGCTGTAACCTCATCCTTTTTTCTCGTCTTCTAAAGGGACTTTTCGTCTTCCCTTCCCTGTATTCACAGAAGTAGAGATGTTTTTCCTCTCTGCCTGCTTTTATCCCAGAATTACCTTTAGCTCTTTTCTGACTAGAACTTCACCATGTTTGACTCACTGTTTCTCAATTAAAAGCCCTCCGAGATTAAAGGAACATCTACCAACAGCATAGCAAAGCACCACACACTCGTCACGGAATACAAACAAGGCAGCTTCACCCCGTTGTCTAACATCTGGATGACTAAACCACATCATCTGCAATGAAGGAGTGCAGACACTCACTGCTGTGAAACATGGAATAACCCCCCAGGGTACAGAATCCAGCAGCTAGCACGAGGAAATCCCAAACATCCCCTGTGAGAGGGATGTCATCTTCTACCCCTCACCCACTGTCTGCCAAGAGAACCTGGGCAGAGCCAACCGCTCTGACTCCTTAGTCAGGTCTGACTCCGTGGGCTCAGGGTTGCTGCACAGGTCACAGGACAGACAAAACCTGACAAACAGTAAATTGCTGTCCTGATAACTTTGGCTTTCCTATCACTGGCTCAGTGTTTTGAGATGGAGGTAAGGGAATGGATGCTCTGGACATGTACAGGGATACTCCAGAGGTTTTAACTGTGAGCACTCCTACCCATCCCGTGCACTGCTCTGTTAGATCACATACCAGTTACAGCAAACTAGGATCATTTTTTCCACTTCTTGCATGAATATTTCACCCCCACTTTAGTGGGAAAGCGAGAGCCACGATCAGCTATCTAAGGTCTTCTCAGAAAACATCAACAGAAAAAAGCTCTTTCAACAGATCTTATTTCAGAGAAAATGAAAACATGCTAAAGACAAAGAGCCCAGATACATCAAATACAATCTTGTGTGATTCCAGTTTATGAATAATAAACTAAATAATTTCTCAGAAAAAAAAAAAACAAACCACAACTCTGCTGTAACACTTGTGCATATGTTCTCACAGTGTGTTTTATTTAATTCCGCAGATGTAATTAAATGTGTCATTCATTTGTTCTCCATTATGATATTGCAGTCAAACAGAAACAGCTTTCAGACTTCATTTGCCAGAAAGCTACACTGAGCCAAGAATTTGCTAACTTCAGAGCAATAGCTTGAGAGGTCTTCACAGGCATTTAACTACTCTCTCATCTATCTCCAAAGAAACTGAAACTAAACAGCTACAGACATACACATATGTAAACAAGTACCAATTTATCAGGGTATTAACACAGGATAAGTTGACAGATTCCTTACCCCCACATACACTGTGACAGATGATGCCTTCATGGCATGTTCTTCCCATTCTTGGTAATTTAGAATCTATTTAATCGTGCCTCTGGTTCAGCTACGCTCTGTGGTTTCATTTGTGCAACTGGAAAACGTTTGCTGCTGCTGGCAGTTATGTCAAGGAGTCTGTTACTACTGTGAATGACTGAGATGGAGAAGAAGGGAAGGGCGTAAAGAAATGGTGAGAGGAGGTGGAGTACAGCATTTCATTCTTGTGTTTTAGTAAACGAGTCCAGAAATCCAGCCTATCGAGGAAAGTCCCTTTTAAGTTACACGTTCTGTAGTTTGACTGTGGGGGAAAAAAAATTCATCCACCATCTGCCTGGAAAAAAAAACAAAACAAAACATTTATAAAAGGGGTGGTGATTGCAAAATGAATCCTGGGAAGCATTTTGTTCAATATGGGGGCTGTTGACAAGGCTGTACTGCAAAAAAAGAATGCACTTGTGAACAGAATTATCTGTCACAAGATAACTCGCTGCAAGATCAAGTGTTCACCTTGCACTGATGCAGCAGCAGACGCTCTCAGGAGGCACCAGAAGAGGAGCTGTGTGAAGGTGGAATTGGGCCAGATCAACTTCCTTTAGAAGACTGCAAACAACTGCCACCGACTTCTGAAAGGATGAGCTACCAGCCCAGGACAGTCAGAACCTTTTGGTTCAGGGTTTTCACCCCAATGTCCCACAAGTTAGGATTTCCTCATCTCTCATCTACTTCACTTTGTCTTCAAGACCTCAGGAAAGTCTGCTCTGAGTAATTTCTGTAATAGAAAGGCTTGTATTCCTTCTCACTCATACTCAGCAAAAATTAATTAGAACAATACAAACATGAAGTACCAGAATAATTAAGGGATCATCCACAGAGTATTCAGAGCATGCCCAAGCTGAACGGGAAAAGGCTGTCTCAATTCCTCCTCACAGATTGCTAACCAGACCCTCCAGGTTCCTTAGCAGGTTTATTTGAAGCCCTGCAGTGTCACCCAAAGCACCATTATGTTCTTGACTCTCCACAGACAGACGAGGAACAAGTCTTGCACGGTGGCCCTTCCTCTGCTGCCACACAAGTACCTCAGTACCCCCTACGATGCCCAAGAGTCTGAAGGAAGAGATGGACATTTCAGTTAAGACTTTCAGCAAGGTGAGTCACTTAGTTCTGTCCTTCACCTGCTTGAGATGAAAATCACAGTGCCTAGAAACAAAGAAGTGTATTCAAACATCTCTGGCAAAGCCCACAGCTGCTACACATCCGAGTATCCAGCTGCCATCCCACCCGTAGCAGGAGCGGTGAGAAACCGAACGATGCGTTCACAACTCTAAAATAACCTTCCAAAATTACTCTCTGTGCCTTTGATTGCAGCTCTCTTCCAGTGGGGTAACGAAGGCAGTAATTTCTGGGTTTTAAGAGAGGTTTGGGTTGGTTGATTAAATATTTACTACTGCTAAAGCCCTGCTTCTCAAAACGTAGAAGACTTTAAGTTACAAAAGATCTTCTTTAATCTGTATCTATTTCTGGACTCCTCACACAGTTTGCAGCTTTTTAATTCTCTGGTTTAACCTAATTGCACATCATAAGTGAAATGCTTGGAGAAAACATTGTGTAATTATTGGCCAGGGAAAAACAGCCTAAAATTTAGTCTCTGAATTCGCTTATTTCTGCTTGGGGGTTTTTTTGTATTTCAATATAACTTCCCTTTTTACATGAATTTGCTACGGTCTTCCTTTATATTTTCTCCCACTAAGTTTAACATGGATGCCATCATACATCATAATTCTGTAATTACAAGTTTCAGTGGGGAGATGACATATAATTAGGTGTAATTAAATTCATTATGTAAATGTGACACTATAAATTAAAATTTACAGAAAAAAAAAAACCAAGAAAAAAAAATAAAGTGGAAAGAAAAAAATTTAAACAGATCCATGAGGTAAGAAATTCAAAAACAACAAATCCAACTGATAAACTAAGTAAAAAAAAACCTGTCCACTAACAAATATCTCTCCCTACCCCTCTTTGAAATTTCATGTTATTTGGCATATATTTTTATTTTCCTTTTTAAAACACTTGCAAAAGCAGGACCAGATCAGATGATTTACCAGCCCCTAGACTAAAAGCGTTAGAATGTGAATCCCTCTCCCTCCCCAGATGGGAACATCTGTATGAACTGGGCAGTAAAAGTCCCTGGGCCTCCTCATCACCAGTAGCTGGAAAGCCAACACACGGCTCCTTTAGCTGTTTTGCTTTAACCTCTTCTCTGCTGTGCTGCAGTTTCAGCCAGACATTAGCTTTGCTAGAACCACTCCAGCTCTGGCTAACAGTGGACACACCTACACAATTGTCAGGCTTCACCCAAGACACTGAAATCTACTCCCCCTAGTAACTGGCAATAATACTTCTGAAGTGAATCATACCAAAAACTCCCACCAAATTGGACGTGAGGAGTCACTCCGTTGTATTCCGACGGAGTTAGGTCAGGCTCAAACATGAGGATCTAGTCTAGAAATGGCTGGAAGATGCTGGCTTTGCACTGCACCACCGTGACCATAAGCTTGCAAAAGAAATGTGGGGTTGCACTTTATTGTCTCTCTGGCAATGACTGGGAAGTGTAAACAGCTTTTGTCTCTTCTTTCATGACAAGGTGAGGTGTAAAACTCTGCATTTAATCGCAAAGAAAAAGGGGGGGGACAGGGACCGAGAGATTTTCAAGTGGCTTTTTGCTTAATATATGGGCTGCCTATCAATTCCTAAACCTGTGGCTCTGTTCTTTTCCTAACCTACAGGTCTTAACAAAAGAAAATCACTTGTTTTTAAAAGCTTAGCCACTCAAGTTTTATGGGGGCTTAGCTAACTGTGAAAGTATCGTTTGATTTAATGACTGAACTTTTGCAAGGTGAGATGAAAGATTTTCTCCTGCCTGTGTCTGTAAGAGATGCCAACCACTTCACACCTCTCAGGAACCACGTGGGGTCAGATGCTCAGTCTTCATGCAAGGGGTTTCAGTAGCAGCAGCAAGGGCTGTTCACTGCACTCCCACAAGTGATGGTCTTTTCTGGAGGATTCAGCCTGTAATACTTGTGAATTCTCCTTTGTTATCACTGGTAGGAGTCTAAGACACCTGGATACTATTACATTTAGTATCATTTCAATAAACAAAAGGGGTACCCAATAAAAAACCATTAATTATGCAAACATTTTATAATCGTCTGTGGGAACTCTGAGGTAGAAGTTAAGACCTCCAGAAAACATTTGTTTCCAAGACCAAAATGTTCACGTTATAATTCTGTGGCAGCCTGTGGGAGGCTGTGGTAAAGTAGCAGATGCACGTTAAAAATCCAACATGGGCTTGAGGAAAACATTTGTTATTTTCCATAGAATAATTTGTCAGATGCTCGTAGATCGAATATCTGCAGGGCTCTGCTCACCGAGGAAATGGGAACCATTTTTTATCCTACAAGCCCATACAGCTCACATTATACAAGGCAGAACCTGGAATGGCTGCTGTTCAACTGTGTCCTGATGATGTCTTTGAAGAGCCATAGAATTTTCATCGAGTCCAAAAAAGAAAATAATCAGTCATGTCTTTTGGTCTTATTACACACAGCAGCTTTACCATCTTTCTTTTTAGTGTTCAAGCACATTTCCTCAGGTGCTTTTTTTGCACAACCTATTGCTGAATTTGAGTCTCTGGAAACTGAAGATGCTAAAAAGAGTCAATGTTTTTGGCCCAAGGAAGATTTTGCCATTCCATGTTACATACATTCTAGAAGCCAGCTGGTCTGAACAAAAATAAGGCTATTTGACTATGTAGTGATATCCACAAAAATCTTTCATGAACACTGTTATTCATGCTAAAAGCTCCAGTGTAGACAGATAGGGCTTTTAACATGCCACAAGTTTCATCAAACCCCTACTCATTTTGAATTTCAAGAAGCTTTGAGCAGTAACCTTGTGGCTATTGACCACTTAAGTGAAAAACAGTTCTCTTGTCCCTCCTACCTGCACACTTGTTTCCTGTACTCAATCCCAGTTTGATTTCTTCTTTATGCCAGCACTCACACTTGAATCAGCCTACCAACCCTTCATCTGCCAAGCAATCATCCTTTGCTCCCTGAAACACACAGCTTGGTGGCAAAGGCTCCCCACACGGTTCCCCGAGGATCCTCTTTAGCCTTCCCTCTTTGAACAGCGAGCCAGGTAGAGACAGCCAGCCCCTAATACATAGACCTATGCATTTACAAACCTCTGTGTGTTTACAAATTCACGTAGGTAATCTTTTGTGGAGATCAGTTTAGCTTGACATCAGATTCTTAGGATACCTTCACTTCATCAAAAGATTTTTGAGAAGGAAGAGGAAAATCCCCAGACTCCGACTCCTCATAAATTTTAACCAAGTTAAGATTCAAAAGCAAAGGGATAAACTGGAAGAAGGAAAAGCAGAGAGAAAAGAGCTCTTCAGCTGCAGGTGCCTTCGCTACCATGATTTTTGGGGCTGAGCAGAACGTCAGATGTTTTCATCTGAAGGGTGATGGAACCATTCCACAGAGTCAAAACTCAAAGCATGGATCCTCGGTGGGACAATAAACGGACAATACACCAGATATCCTTCACAGAAAATCAAGGTGGACGTTTGCAAGGCTTCAATTTCACCAATTAAGGACCAAAAATAATAATTAAAAAAAATCACTAGCTTTAGTATATTATTAAACTCTAAGAAGACAAAGAAACATCAACTATTTGAAAAATTACACAGTAAACCACTTTTTTTCTCATTCTAGATCTCATTCTGAAAAAAAAAAGAAATGAAATTCATGATGCTATAGGAAAGCATTGCACATGCAATTACAGGTGACAACATTGCCAGAAATTCTCCTGATAAAAGAGAGTGTCCTTGATTAAAGCTCTATGAAGATGTTCTTTTAGCATGGCAAATCAGGATTTAGCTCAGGGCATGTCCCATTCATGCTGCACAAGACAATCAGGGCTTTTCTTCCCTCCCCCCCCCCAAACTGTGCAGCTTAAGTTAATGATTTAAAAGTAATTAAATTCAATAAACCGTGACAGATTAAATAAAAACTAATCAAAGTAAATAAATTAGTGGTTTCACACTTGTATTGTTTTAGGCCACAGAACAAAAGGAACCTGATGATGAGAGTAAACAAAAGTGAATAAAGTAAAAGAAAAAAGCAGTTGAGAGACATTACAAACAAGATTAACTTTTCTGTCCATTCTACTGCACACCAGACTTTGATTCAGCTAACAAGACAAGCTAATGAGACCTATCAGGGGACTGTTACAACGGGATTAGGAAAGGGACCAGCAGCAAGGCTGTTTCTGCACAATCAGGAAAGGGATTTGTATTTAATTAACAGCATTTATCTCAACTGTCCATTCCTAAGGAAAAGCCTGCTAAAGGCAGCTGGTCTCTTGACCCCATCAGTCAATTCACCTCACAACTTCTCTTAAAAGAATACACCTTTGCTGATTTACTGTGAGCATACATCATGACCAGTAACTGGTCAGCACTACACTTAAAGGGAGTTGGGTTTAGCCCCTTCCATTCTCCTGCCAGCAATCCTTCTCCAGGACAATACCCGTGCATACAGCTGAGGTGTGTATGTGTAGAGCTCACCTCATAAACCCAACGGAGAGCAGGCTTCAGGGGTTTTCCTCAATGTGAGCCCTAACAGCCACAGCATGTTCATGGTGGAATGCAGAAAAACAGCACCCTCATCTGCACAATGGGCCCAATGAGGCATGGGGATTAAGTGCTAAAGCCTGAAGAGAGGTGCCTGACAGTATTAAAAATAATTTTGTAGTAATAAGATTAGAAGAATCCTAGGAGAAGTGAGTGATACAGAAGGATTAGTTTTAGTACTGGGATTAAATGTCATAAATTTCTGCCTCCCAGACCTGCATTTAAATAATAACTTCACTAAATAACTCCTCACTGGTATTTTTCTTATTGCATCCTGAAAGACACTGGGAAGTTCTTTAAAATTTACTTCGTGTGTAAGTACAAAATGAGAAATGTTGAAATATTTAAAGAGCAAGTACCTACACACTTCTGAAGAGTCCCTGAACTTGAGCAATTTCAAACAAGCAGCATTCTGTACAGTTGACTGATCTAAAGGTAGCAGAGACAATTGTACTCAGCTCTAGCTACAAGAACAAGTACAGTGATAATAATTCTTTAATTCATATTTGTTCAGAACAATTGAGCTGACATGCTCCAATGTGAACCTCAGGCTCTCTAAGAAGCAGAGCAGTCATCACCCAGTGAAAAAAAAAAATAAATCTTCTTCCTCCAACCTACCTTGGGCAAAAATAACAAACCACCTGCTGGTTACTGCAACAAAAATGCCAGATAAAACATCTTCCTGTTGCTTATCTTAGCCAGAACTTTCAGGGGTAGTGCCACCTCCATTGTCATCTTATTTAATAATTTACTTTAAATCATTTTAACTGAGCAGCTAACTGGCATATAAAGCTTTCTGATGATACTGACGCCCACCACATAGACAATGAAAACTACATATGAAAACTACAATGAAAACTCTCTGATTTCTCTCTGTGTAATGTGGCTGGCAGGCTTGGTGCAAGGCTCGTGGCTATGACAGATCTTTTTCAGGCACTACTTCCTACAAGAACATCCCCTCAGTTTACTCCGTATCCTTTCCAAGGGTCTTGTTTCACCTCATAAGTTGGTGTATTTCCTTCACAGTTGTCACTGCAAGGGGCTGCTCAGTAGTGGGAGCATTTTGAATCCAAGAATCAGATTCTACTGCACTCTGTGGAAAGAGCAAAAACCTCCAGTTGCACAAATCAGCTGTCACACCCACCCCCCCATCACACACAGGCTGTAAAGCTTCAGATGCTCTTAGACTAAGCAGGCAATAAAGTTTTTTTACTAAACTGTTCCTGAAAGCTTTACCAATTTAAATGTAAAACCACAGAAGATGTGGTATAAGGGGGTTCCTCGGGCTGACAGCAATAGTTGGCCACTCCAGACCGGTTGCACCTTACACCTGAGTGAGGCCATATGGACAAAATTCTCCAAATCTCATTTAGACAAAGGCATTTTCCAGCTTGGGGGAATCTGAGCCTTACTGCAAACATGAACTCAGGTCTAACCCCTCACTTCCTATTGCCTCCATTGCACTATTCCCTCCACACAGTTTAGTAGCAGTTGCAAGAGGCCAGCCCGGGGGCTCTGTGGCCATGAGAAGCACTGAGCACCTGAGGAAGCGTGAACCAGCTCTGCAGCTGGCCCCTGCTGTTGCTAGCAGGCTGCACACCATCAGCATTCTGAACAGACTCTTCCCCACCACTTCCTAACGTGCTGTATTGATCAGTGGATGCTTGTACTCACTGGAGACCTGATTGTGCTGCCTTTAATTAATTTAATTCTCTAAGCTCCAGCTAAGTAGCATGACACCTTTTTATTACATAAAGCCAATCTTTTGCAGGCTTAATCTTACATAGTTTTGATCCCCAACAATGGGATGTTCCAAAGAACTCTTGAGCTCATTTAGAGGGACTCCCTCCACCCCCGTGTCAGTGAACGTCGGAAATTCTATCAGATTTTTTTCCTTGTTTTCAGACCCTCCAGAGCATAAAGTCTTGAATAAACTGCACCTTTCATTTAATGGAATCCAGCCTTATTCAGTATGGATTCTGAAAGCTTCTTTAGTCTATCAAAAAACCACTTCCAGTGCCTATCTTCTATGGGACTTGGCACTGTACTGCAGCAGACATGAAAACTGGTATTGCAACTGAACAATCAGATGTCACTAAAATACTGTCTGGTTTTCACTGCAGCACCTCATCTTGTCCCAGGCAGCCCTTCCCTGGATTCGTAACAGTGCCTGGTAATTCTTCTGTCATCCAGATACTCCCCTCTTCCGAAGAATATGGACAATATAAAAAAACAAACAACATAAAAACCAACAAATAAACAAATTATTAGAAGCTTAGCAGAAATGAAGACTGTAGCAGTCTTCAGACACTTGACATCTGATAGTAATAAAACAAGAAAGAGAAACTCAAGTAGTCCAAATCTGAACAATTCGAACATATTATACCTGTCATGCTTGTTAACCAGCAGATTCCAAAATGCCTTTTGCGTGTTTCGTGAAGATACCACATCACTGGGTTTTCCACCATACTGTATCTCTTGGATGGTGACCAAAATACTCCTTCAGTTTCACACTTTCATCATCTTGAGTAAACTGTGTTGTAAATTTCATCTGCAAAGTACTGCTCTACTCTTTGTCATTCATGAGAGAGAGATTTCCCTATTATAATCTTTCAATTCTTAATTAAAGCATTCCCACCTAAATTTGTACATGAACAAGAAGCTTCCCAACCTGGCGTGTCAACAGCCTGCAGCTGCAAGATGGCACGTTCAATTCCCAGATAAGTTTGGACTGCAAGAAATGTTTTATTTTCTTCAAGTTGCTCAACACGCTTCAAAGTTTTGACTACGTAGGAGACTTTGTGGCTTTTTACCCATGTGGCAATACACACTATGGACCTTTCTGAAGTTAAATTAACCTCCTCCAACTTAGCAGAAAACAATGGAAAGAAACAGAGAAACTCACTGGAACCTCACCTAGATCTGGTTAGCAGAGGCTTTGCCTGAAACGTGCCTCCCACTGTGGCAACAGAAGCAGAGACAGACTGCAGAATCAGAAACATTTCCCACTTCCCTCTGAGAAATTCAGAGAGCACCACAAGTGTCACTTGTGACCCATATGAACACGTTAGGAGCCGAATTTGATTTTCCAATTTAAAGATTTCTTCTGTTTCATGGCAGGTGATTAACTTAGAGTCAAGTTTTACAGGCAGTGATGCTGGCAGTAAAAGTGGAACTACGAAAAGAAAACTAAAACCTGCTACCCTTTAGGGAAAAAAAAAACAGATATTAGAAGTCTGCTGGATAATTAGGAAGGCACACCAGTGGAAGTGGCAGAAGAATGGGAAAGTCTGTTTATTCTGTTATAAAAAACAATAGCTTTCTTTATTAAAACCAAACAAAAACCTAAATATAAATATTTTGTATTAAATAATGGAGAATAAAAAAGTATTTGTGGCATTGAAACTGTGCAGAAATGTTAATCTGAACTTAACAGGAATCTAGTTCTGTTACAAACTCCTCTGCACCTCTCTAGTTGGACTGACCACCCAGAGAGAGAATTGTATTTCATCACCCCTTTCCAGCACAAACTTGAACGATACTCCAATTTTAAAATCATACTATCCATCTTTACCATTTATTCTAAGAGCATTTACATAATTCTTTTCCTAGAACTTGAGAAAAGTGATCACCATCTTAAAATAGCACAAACACAGTGAAAACAGTTACTCAAGGCACACAAATCACCGGCAAAACCCGGAACTCCCACCTCCTATCACTACCTCCTTATAGTATTATCAGCCACGCAGCAATTCACAGCACACCAAAAGAACATCTATTTCCCACGGCTGATTTGCCCTGGGGTGTTTTAATGCACTTTTCAATGTCCATTCCAATTCAGAGGACATAAAGCATCATCAAATCTTTTTAAAAGAAGCAAATCTATTCCATGGATAAACGCCACGCAAGCGAGATGAGGCTTTTCACATACAGGACACGAGTAAGTCATTGGTACACAGCGTTCGCAAGTCTTCGATGTTTATGAGACATCATCATCTTTCAGAGTGGGGATGGCTAAAAACCTGAATTCTGAAACATGGTCGTGTCTCTCGCTGCAGCAAGGACGCTTGTTGCAGCCGCTTAATTTAATATTCTGTTGGGCAGGATGTGGTTTGGGAAAATGACTGAGCAAGAGAGATGAAAAGAAATTTGTGATCCAGGTCTCTGCGACCTTTCTCAGACAGGTGAGATTCAGTCATTATCTTTCAAGCTTACCAATGTAAGCACTTCTGAGTTGGTATTATGAAAATTCCAAAAGAATCACTCTGAATAGCTCGATCCACACCAGGAGAAAATGAATCAATTATTCCTCTTGACTAAAGTAGATGGCACAGGCTGTAATTGCTCTTTAAATAAAGTACCCCCTTCCCCACACAGGATTTAATCTTTGAGACTGAAAAAAGTATTACAAGTCCTGGAATATCACATGCATCTTTATCACACTACTGCTGGTGCAGAAGAGAGGGTCAGTATCTCATTTGGTCTAGACAGACTAATCACAGAATAGTTGTAGACTTTTTGTTTAGACCCTGCTGTCCAGAAGAAGCTGAAGAGATGACAAATAAATATGGTTCTGGTGCCCAGCGACGCTTTCCCAGCTCCCTCGATAACACCTCTGGTTTGGGAATATTTGGGCTTTTCAGCCCTTTCCCTGAATTTCAAAATGAAGCAGCGTTCTCTCCAAGCTAATGTTAAAATCGGTAGGGAACCAGTTTTCATAGTGGATACCGGTTCTTAAACAAAAATAATAATAATAAAATAACCTTAAAGAGAAAGAATTTGTGTTATTCTTACTATGTCTGCTTCCTTCCTATTTTTAAATGCAACCATGCAGCGATCTTTTGACTTTCCAGTTCAAATGCACACGATTAGTGTAAGTTTCCAACACTGTAAAATGATACAGAAATGAGTTTCTCAAACCCTCAGTGAGATTTTTGTCTTCTTCCTGCAGCCTCCTGTTCCATTAGTCCATGTCTACCACAGACCCACTTCGGCAAACAGAGGTGCACAAGTGCAGAGGAAAATGCAAATCTTAAAGAAAACAACTTTAGTTAGATATCAAATCTACAGGATGGTACTCAACAGGCAAGGAAAACATGCAAACAGCACTCAGGGAAGTGTTTTACCACTGTGCATGAGAATACGACCGCACATTCTAGGCTTCTATGAAGTAAGTTGAAAAGAACAGTAGAACTTGTTTATTTATCCAATTCACTTATTATCCTTTGTTCCCCTCTTCCAATTCAATCACCTTAGCTTTCTTAACTCTGACTTGCAAAGCATCTTTCAATGCCCTGAAACTCACAATAGATTTGTTAGCAGTGTAACAGTCACCGTGCAGGCACTCGTCATTTGAGCTAAGCAATTGATCTGCAGTTAAAAGATCATTCAAGCAATTTCGCTCCCGACAACAAATGCTGCAAGGTGCTGAGTCATTAACCTTTATTCTCCTTTTGACATAAATTCAGTAAGAATAGTTACTGTTCTAGATTTCAAACTCTCCTGGCTAATGGGAACGCGCTAGATCCAGACAGAATCTTTGTTCTACAACATCCAAAAAACCAGCCTGATGGAAAATCAGCAAAGTACCCAGCCACATGCCTGGCGTTCACAGGACCACCCATGCAGGGTTACTTGCCTGTAGCCCATCACAGAATCACAAAATGTAATGTAAAGGGTTGGAAGGGATCTCAAAAAATCATCGAGTCCAACCCTCCTGCCAGAGCAGGGTCACCTGGGTCAGGTCACACAGGAACGTGTCCAGGTGGGTTTGGAATGTCTCCAGAGGAGACTCCACAACCTCTCTGGGCAGCCTGTTCCAGGCTCTGTCACCCTCATTTTGAAGAAGTTTTTCCTTTAATTTCTTTGGAATCTCCTATGCTCCAATTTGTACCCACTGCCCCTTGTCCTATCATTGGACAGTGCTAAGAAGAGCCTGGCTCCATCCTCCTGACACTCGCCCTTTACATATTTATAAGCATTACTGAGGGCAACCCTCCGTCTCCTCTTCTCCAAGCTAAAGACACTCAGAGCTCTCAGCCTTTCCTCGTAAGGGAGATGCTCCAGTCCCTTCATCATCTTTGCAGCTCTGTGCTGGACTCTTTAGAGCAGTTCCCTGTCCTTCTTAACCTGAGGGACCCAGAATTGCACACAATACTCCAGATGTGGCCTTATCAGGGTACAGTAGAGGGGGAGGAGAACCTCTCTTGCCCTACTAACCACACCATTTCTAATCCACCCCAGGATGCCATTGGCCCTCTTGGCCACAAGAGCACATTGCTGGCTCATGGGCAGCTTCCCATCAGCCAGGACCCCCAGGTCCTTTTCCCCTTCGCTGCCTTCCAACAGCTCGGTCCCCAGCCTATACTGATCCCTGGGGTTG
>JANHFX010017902.1:17557-29993 GCA_027560015.1 Chloroceryle amazona | reverse complement strand
GTTGTTCTTCCCCAGGTGCCAGGTCTCCCTACACTTGCCCTTGCTGAATTTCATCCAATTTCTTCCTGCCCAACCCTCCAGCCTGTCCAGGTCTCTCTGGATGGCAGCGCAGCCTCTGGTGTGTCAGCCACTCCTCCCAGCTTGGTGTCACCAGCAAACTTGACGATCCCTCATCCAGGTCACTGCTGAATACGTTGAAGCAGTGCACTGAAGGACAAAGAGAAGATAAGGTCTCAACAGCACACCAACTGTATGCCAACTACAACATCCCTAATGTTCAATTTCATCCAACTTTAGCAGCATTCTTCTTTCTCCTGAGAAACAGAATTTACTGTCCTGTATGTAGCCAGGTAATACTGAGCAAACCAAGCAACCAGCAGTAAGTTTTTCCATAAAACCAGAATGTAAAGCGGAAGGTAATAACAGACTCCAGGAATGCAGAATTGCCTGCTGTCAAAGTGTTTAAAATGGGAAACAGTAGTAGCAAACTCAGAGTGACTAATTAATCCTGGCTGTTGCTCTACAGTATAACCAGCCGAAGGGAATTCCCAGCAGAAAGGAATCACTGAAGTGGGCTTTGCATGTGTAGGAGCACATGCTGTGTTATTGAGCCAATGCAAAGAAACCTTTGTTAAATGATATGACTACGGGGGGAAAAACATAGGGGTTAATTATAGGCAAGTGCACATGAAATATTTTGCTCTCCAGGATTTTAACCTGAAACTAATAGTGCAAGTAGAACTGTCACCCTCGTTTCATGACATACTACAATACCATTTATAAAACTAATAAGTTTTCCCTTAGGTATAATAATCTTTGTACTATATGGGGGCTGTTAACAAGGGAATACAGTAGAACTGAGGGACTTGTAATTCCTCTTTTGCAAAGGTAATCACAGTAGAGCTGCACTCATAAAGCTTTACATTAGATTCATGTGAGATCTTCCAGCAGGTTTACTCTTGTGAATGGTATAAAAGAACAAAGGTTAAATATTCTCCAGACACTGCATTCTGAAAAGTGATCTGGACATACCCAAACAGTGCCAGACAAAACAGTTTGGCCTTTGACAAGCCGAAAAAAAAAAAAGAGAGAACACAGACTTCTGAGGATCAGAACAGTGCCAACAACTCTCGCTCTCGCTCCTTATCTGGCTGCTTCCTTCAGTTGTGACACGGGCTTTTCACCGATGCAAACAATCCAAGGAAGATGTCAAATACTTCACACAGACTGCAAAATGGGAAAGGTCTCAGGATTTTGTTTCCCATTAAAAAAAAACACTGCACCCATATAATTTGGGAGAAAAGACAAACTCTTCTTTGAGTACCAGTTGCCTTCAACAAGAATATGTGAAGTCTGAACACAGCAGAAATGGTCCCAGCATAGAGGAAATACTGGTTGCAAAACAATGCTTTTGGACTCACACATAATCACAAAATGCCAAACATAAGAGTATTGTTTCAGTGGTCTTGTAGTATACAAGTAACACCACACCTAACAGTAGATAGCAGAGAAACACAGGATTGTATAGGTTGGAAAAGACCTTTGAGATCAGAGTCCACCCATTAACCCAGCACTGACAAATCCACCACTGACCCATGTCCTCCACAGATCCCATGCCAGATCTACATATCTTTAAATGCCTCCATGGGTAGTGACCCCACCACTTCCCTAGGCAGTCTGTTCCAGTGCTTGGCCACACCTTCTGTGAAGAAATTCTTCCCGATAGCCGATCTAAATCTCCCCTGGCACAACTTGAGGCCACCTCCTCTTGTCTAAGGCTTCTTACTTGGGAGAAAAGACCAACACTTACCTCAGTACAACCTCTTTTCAGGTAGTTGTAGGGAGCCAGAAAGTCTCCCCTCAGTCTCCTTTTCTCCAAGCTAAACAATGCCTGTTCTCTCAGTTGCTTCTCCTAAGACCTGTGCTCTAGACCCTTCACCAGCTTTGTTCCCTTCTTTGGACACGCTCCAGCACCAAAACGCATGAGCTCTCAGAGTGATGAACTCAAAGCTGAACACTGGATTTGAGATGCAGCCTCACCGGTGCTGAGTACAGGAGGACAATCACTTCCCTGCTGTGCTGATCCAAGCCAGGATGCTGCCAGCCTCCTGACCACCTGGGCACACTGATGGCTCATATCTGGCTGTCAACCAATGCCCTCCATGTGCTTCTCCACCTGGCAGCTTTCCTTCCACTCTCCTCCAAGTCTATAGCATTGCACGGGATTGTTGTGACCCAAATACAGGACCTGGCACGTGTTAAGAGCAAGATAATAATGAATTTCATTACCAAATCCATATTGCATCTCCCAGCAATATCCTAGATAAGATAACAAACTCATTTCCTAGAATAAGAAAATCTATATCAAGTCAGTTAGTGGGGGAAAAAAGAAACCATTACTTCAACATCAATTTTAAGTGTGGGGTCACACATGGCTTTGAGGATCAAGTTAAAAGTTCTTTAGGACCTCTGTAGACTTTATTAGTATGAGTTAAGATAAATTTAGTGTCAGCTACACAACATACATCAGAGAACTCGTGAGACTACAAAGACCAAGTTCTTCTGCAACATTAAGTATAACAGAATGTTAAAATTACAACTTTCTTTCGTAGCTAAACATTTGGTTAAAAGCCAGTACATACTGAATTTCATCTGGTTTCTCCCTGAGACTCAGCCTCCAAGTGACAAACACAGCTTCGTGCGCCACGCTGAAGCAAAACCCAAATAGACATACATTATTCCTGCTTTTTTTCTGCCATTGTTTACTTACAGCAACACACATGCAAGCTGTTCTTTCAATAGGTTCTATCTTTTTGCTGCCCAGGGAGACCACCAAGACAAGGAGCTTTTTCTCCACCAACCACAGCTACAGCAGAACTACAAACTGGGAACAGCTGGGATTAAATGGCATCCTAGAGACATGATGTACAATTGGAGCAAAAGCTGGGTCTCTGCCACATTAGCATACTATCATGTATCTCCCTTCGGAACAGCTGGATAGAAAAACACAACCAGAGGAAGCCACCACACAATTAGAGTTCCACGGTAGAAGAGAATTTTCACCTCTGCCTCTTTCTACTTTTAAATGCTGGCCAACAGTAACAAAACATAACGGCACACACACAGAAACCGAGAACCACAGTGCTGCATGTAGAAAACCATCCTCTAAAACATCCATCTAGCTGGGTAACACACCCAAGACTGCCTTCAACTCTCCAGTTTCCAAGTGTCTATCAGTATTTAAAGAATTTGCAATATCATACTGAGTACCTTATAAAATAAGATGGTAAGTATTGAGACCGTACAACACCCACGCCTTACGACCAAAAATATTGAAATATTTATCATAATGCTGAAGAAATTTATATTTGGAGTTTCAATATCCTGCCTACTCTGAGCAACAGCTATGCAAAGATACACAATGGATATACAGATATGCAAAGAATTAGGACTGCAACTTTACTGGAAAAGAAAATCTTGTGCAAGAACAGAAAAAAGCTCGAGGATTAATTAATAAACTACATTTTAATATCTGTTTTATGTTACTGAAGCCAAGAGGTAATTGATAATTTAAAAGGCTCTGAGTGCTATATATTCACATTTGTTCATATTCACATCCGCATAATTTTGTTCCATTAAGCAATCTGTGCTGAAAGTAATTCTGGGATGATAAATCTAATGAGAACAAAAGAGGTCTTATCCTATCCAAGCTAAAAAGTGCAGTCGAATGGTTCTGAATCTTACATGAATCTGATATTACGACCCTGAGATGTCTCTTCCTTGAAAATAACGGAAAACTGAGGCCTGAGCTTTCTTTTTTGGTTTATTTAACTTCATGTAAGTATCAGGCAATGTGAACACATGAACTGAACAGCTAGCTTCCTATCTCCTCCACCAAATACTGTCTTCACCTCTGATCTGTAAATCCTAAATTCAGAACTAAGATCAATTTTAAGTTGGCTTCACATTCAGACAGACAGAAAGGGCGTAGTCCCAACAGAGACCATTTGCTCCTTATTGGCTTACAAAATCCAGCTGCAAAAGTGGATCAACCCTGCTTCAACAACCTTGTTCTTTGCATAGATTGATATTAAAATGACTACACCACTCTTTCTCATAGCAGGGGAAAAAAAAACAAACCAAACCAAACCACCAACCAACCAAACCAAATAAAAACTCAAAGTGAGAAGGAGCAAGACCAAAATTATTATGAGACAAAAATGCCAACACCCAGTTCTGTTGCATATGGGGCTGAAATTTCATCAGCCTCTCATTAAATAAAGTCTAGAAAGAGTAAGACCCATATAAATGCAGGTTGCAAAGTCTCCCAGTGAAGGGGGGCTCTGTTGCTCACAGAAGTAATCCAGTGCTACCGGGCCAGCAGCGAGGACAGTCACCTTTCTAATGGTGACCACGAATGATCGTTTTCTAGCTACATAAATAGGAGGCTTCACATGCATAGTATCAGTATCACAAAACAGAATGAGTAAGCCCATTGCCTTTCTGAAGCAACATATCACTGTCACAGACAGCTGCACAGGGAGGACATATTCTGAAGGAATAGAAGAGCAGTTGATTTTATTGACACACTCCACATCTCCTTGCCTCCTCCATTTCCACTCTAAACCACCTCTAAAAATCTCAGTAAATACATTAAACATAACTGGTAATTTTCCACTTCCCAGCAGGTTGTCTCTGAAAAGATCAATCAATACACAAAATCTTCAGAGAACAATACACCACAGAAAACAGCAAGAGTTTCTAAAGGCAACCATCAAACACCATTAAAACCAGACTGTTGTAATTCCAGAGTTCCTGTGTCCTCTGGATTTCTCCAAGTTTCATCTATCTTGTCCCCTTAATAACAATTCAAAAATTCTTCAAGCACATGGATTCTAAGTGGTATGAAAACGTGACTTAGAAATCACTGAATTAAAAGCTTTGGAGCAGTTTACCACAGCTGGAAGCCTCAAAGTCCAACCAACCTGCTTCCTAATTAGAAAGCAGCCTGAATGAGACCGTGCTTCATCTAACTTTAAATTGTAACTTCATTCTTTACTGAAGCCAATGTACCCAACTGTTTTAGACCTATGTTTGCACCTCCATTCTACTACCACTGCCTAAATCACAAGATGACTGCGTCAACCCGTTCTGCTCTACCTCTTCCTTATGAAAATTAATTAAAAAGAGAAACACCAAAACCCTGTGAGCAACACAAACCATCCAACTTCACAATGCATTTCCAATACGTTGATGCTGATAAAGGCAGTTGGAATTCAAACTAGTACAAGCACTTTAATGTTGCAAAATGAATAAATTACATCGCTTTTTCTCAAGAAACAAGCTGTGACTGTTGTGTTCTTGACAAATTAATGCTGCTGTATCAAAGGAAAACAGAACTAGAATGAAGGAAACAATCGGTAATTAACAAATGTCTGTTTAAAACACATCAGTGTATCAACAGTGGAGTGTTGGATGAAGAGTCATAGGAACGCGCGTTCAGAGAACGGCTGAGAGAAGTAAATGATGCTGAACTGGGTTTTATCCAATGTTCAACTACAATATAAAATAAAAAATAGATACGTAAATAAAAGAATTGATTGGAGAAGAAGTAAGGAGTCACGGGCAAGCCTTTCTCTTCTGCTGAGATGCTGTAATAACCTCTTCAAGCCACTCCCACCATTTATGGCAGAGGAATTGTGCAACAATAGGCAAGCCTTCTGCATTAGTTTTAACAGCACTCAGACATTCGGAGGACAAAGATAACAGAAATAACCATTCTGAATTCAATAAAAAGAACAAATACTCTGAAATGAGAAAAAAGGAACTGTTCTTCAGCAATAGCTTCAAAATATGGCTTAGCTTTTAATGTGGCTAATTCCTGTACAGAGAGGCTGCTTGGTAATAACTAGAAATAGGAAATACTGAAATTCGTGTCCATCGGGTATTGGGCAGCACCACCTTGCTTTCCTGTGCTCATTCTGTTTGCAAAGTTTGCAACAGAGAGAACTGGATGAAAAAAATACTGGGCTGAATGAAAATCTCCTAACGCGAGCTGCACGCGGTCTGCGTGAAGGACGGGGGGAGTGCTCGTCTTCCCCATCGAGATTCTGGATACTGTTAACAGGGGTTATTTTGGTCATGACCGATAAAAAGATCCAAGGAAACCATCGCTCAAGCAGTTACACAATGACCCAAGGCAGCCTCCTATGTAAAAATGCAGTCAGCTCTTAGCAGTGGTGAAATAACGGAGTGGTTTAGTTCACCTCAGCCCTCCTGCGGCAATTAAGCTGGACTAGCAGTGCTCCAGTGAAATTAATTAGCAGTTATTAAGGAAGATGGTTAATGACACCGTGGGCATGCATCAACACCGGCACCCCATTTGTAGCTTTGCCAGAAATAACGCATTTTTACAACAGATCATTTGCAGACTTGCTTTCTCGCAATGCATTTCCCTCCCTGAAGGGAATAGCAGAACACCAGCCTGTCTGCATGCACAGGAATATGCTGAGAGATTTCATTTACCCATGATTATTTACCAGTTATCTATTATATTATATTATATTATCCCTTATATTATAGCTCGAGCGGGGCTTTTTTTAAATGTTACTTCAGCAATCTTAAATGTTGGTTAAGTTATAAAAAAAAAAAAAAGAAAAGGACAGAGATCCCTGCCTTTTAAAATGCAAAAAACTAAGGAGAATCAAGGCAGGAGGGGGGGAACAAAGTTGTTGTCCGTATGTCCCCCCCCAGTAACTCATCCCACAGATCTTTTCTATCTACTAGATTCTATAAGCTGCTCCCTGCAGAAACAAAACAAATCTTCAAGGAACTGTGAAGCACGGTAGAAATTTCACATAGCATCACGCAGCAACATGACAGTGACTGCATGGGGCTGGACTTGGTATTTCCCAGACCTTGCAAATCATTAAACTCACTTAATGGCAACAAACATTAGCCCCAGAGCCTCAAGCACGTTACAAACTACAGTCTGCAGATGCACAATTCCTTTAAACATGCCTTTTTACTAGCAAAGATTCCAAATAAGCCACTGGAAACTTGTCCCTCACGGAGAGCTAAAGCCTTTGAGTTAGGTATGCTGACCCACGGCCCACTGTGAATGTCCAGATGTCACAGTTCATTCATCAGTAAGCAGCAACTGCTCAGAAGCAAGCAGGCATCACTACTTTGGTCTCCCACCTAAGGAAATCCATCCTACTTAACAAAATGTGCACAGACAAATGGAGGGAACAAAAAGTGAAAGTGAAGCTTTCCTCATTTCCCTACCACCATACGCAGAAATTTCTTTTCACTTTACTCATCGCTGTTCTTTTCTTCCCCACACGTCCCTGTTCTTAAAAGGGAACTCATCTCAGGAAGACCAAAACCCCCTATGTCCCGATCCTGCTCAAGAGCCACATCAGTGAGGAAACTTCAGACACACAGCTTTTAAACCTACAGCACTGTGATGGTCTGATGCTCACCACTGTACACCCCAGGAAAAAAAAAAGCAAGAAACACTTGTTATTCTTTCTAGATCAACATCCTAGACTCCAGTTATCTCAATCCAGAATCGCTGACTAGTTCATGTTTACTTATGAAATCCACCAAAGCCATTAACATGAAATCCCTCCCTTACTCTTCTGGAAGAGGGAGGGAGCACTGCCCTACCTTCCTTCTCCAAAACAGAGTTCAATTTAAATGCCACCATCTTCCTAAAGCAGAAGAGCTTCCATCCAGAGTTGTCACCACCCCAAGCTGAAGAGCACGCAGAATGGATTATTATAACGCCACGTCTCCGAAGAGCTCGTGTCTCCACTGTGGCTGCAGATAACGTATGCTGTTTAAAGATGACTAATAAAAAGGCAAGGGGAATCTGTGGTGCTGGTGGAAGGCGAGAACCAAGCCAGAGACTATAATGGAAGTCTTTTTGTGACTGCAGTGCTTGTTGCTGCAAACAATCTAAGAATTCAGCGCTCATTTGCAGTGTATGCTTTAGAGTTCCTGCTGTGCTGCTGCACAGAGGCAGAGGGGGGATCTCCAAGGATGAGATGCCCCACTTCTTCCACTGTACCTAGAAAACACAGCCTAGGTAGAGGGGGAGAAAATGCGCATTCCATAAATGGGAAAGCACGGCTACTGGAGACGCGTGCGCGGTGCTTTTGAGAGCCAGACGGTGCAAGTCACGTTAGACGGCTCCTGCTTTGACTTGGCACATAGCTGCACTCATGCACACCAGGCCTGAGAGGAAGGTAGAAGAGCAGAAAGGTGAGGAAGGGAGCGTTTCAACTCTGCTGTGAAGCCCTGTGAGGAACAGAAGGATTTTCTTTTTATGCAAGGATCCCCTGCACTTTGGCCTCCCTCGACCTCGCAGTAATGCGTAGGTTTGCCATCTCTTTCTTTTTATCTAAGCTTTCTGAAAGTACTAAGGCAACAGACATCCTCCATCACACACATTCGATGACTGTGGCTGCATTGGCAGAAGAAATAGAAGAGCAGGGAGGTCCAAAAGTAAAGGCAGACAAGAAAAAGGAAATATCTTTAAAAAAAAAAGAGTTCTGGAAAGTGTTCTGAAAAGCTGCTGTTATCTATACATGCAGAAAAGGGAGAAAATAGAAGAGATGATGTTTGTAAAGGAAAAAAATATAACATGATAAAGAAATATACATATTTCCATCCTAGGGCAGTAAAGTTGCAGAACATAATGAGATCTGAAGGGAGACAAACTCAGCCTTAGAGGAAGCTGGAAATGCATTCTGGCAGCTATCAAAGACATGTAGCAGATGAAGATCAGTCCAAAAGGTAAACAGAAATGGTGCAGTCTTCATTTCTTTTCCTTCAGAAAATGACAGGCAGATACTAAGGGCCAAACCATTTCCTGATACAGCTCTCTCAGGACAGAAAACAAAGAGACAATAGGAAGGACTGGGAAAGGTGACAGAGAGTAATTGAAAGGTGTGATGGACTTGGCCAGGGAGTTGTCACCAAATGGCAGGGTGAGATTTACAGAATAACAGAACTTTATCAGCATCGTATATATTCCCTCACTGCAAGAGCCTGCCTCCTCTTCCAGTGGGGAAGGACCTTCCAAACCTTGTAGCTGATCACGGGGAACTGAAGAAAAGCCAAGAAAAAAAAAAAACAACAGTAAACCCAAGGGTATTTAATAAGAAAGCTGAGATTTATTTTAAGTAAAAGTGATCTGCATGCACTGAAGTCCTGCTTTTTTATTGTGGGTGTGATTAATCAACTAATTAAGTATTACCAATTGCTCTGCATAAAACCTTAAAGCTAAAAATTTCTCAAAGTAAGTACCACTATGCAGCAGATGGTTGCAGCTTCAACAGGACCTTGTCGTATTTCTCTTCAGTTTGGTCACTCACAAGATGTGAATCACTTTGAGATTCAACGTCTGACACCCAGTATGGAAAGGACAGCTACGGCCAGAAAACTTTTGGTGCAAAGCAATCGAAAGGCAATCAAAACAGTGATTTCAGAGACTCCCTTACATACGTGGAGCAGCAACTCACCCCAACCGCCCCACCTGAAAACACATTCTCCTCAGGTCAAATGCTGGAACGTTGTTTCCCAACCTTTTATTCCAATGCAAGTGCCAAAAAGAAAAAAAGCCCTTGGAGTTCTTGCAGTGAAGACAAGATATGTCTAAATAAGATGCTTAAGAGCGTGCTAAATATTCTTATCAGGACTCGTTAATTAATTCTCACAGTGCTCCTCACGAGTAGGTAGAGCAAAAGATTCTATTATTACAGAGCAACCACATCAGTACCCATACAGTGAAATACAAGAAAATGGTCTAGAATAGCTAAACTATTGCTGTTTAAGAAAATACAGATATCTTGTTAAGTGACTGCCTTTTTTTTCCTACTTTGAATAAAGACTGAGATCTTCCACCTCTGCTCGACAAGCCTGGAATTTATAACCATCCTGAACAATCAATACATGCACGTGTACCCAGCTGCCTCTTTGAAACACCCAGGCTGTGAGAAACCTTGACATTGTTAAAATGGCAAAGACCGTACGTGAAACAAGTCCGTACTGGTATCACCTTACCTTTCAGTGTTCATCTAAATCCCTCTTCATGAAAGCCCTGTTAGAGTCCTTCCCGGTGACACTCGGCTAGTACACAAAACTCCAACAAGGTTTACATCAAGCTTAAAGCTTTGTCTAACCCAAGTCCTCCTCCTTTGCTCTGTGATAGGCTATAGGTTGGGGGTTTTCACCAGTTTCAGTCATTAGAGGGTAGAGAAGAAAAACAAAAATCCTCTACTCTGCGAAGATTTTCCTTTTTGTGAGATCTTACAGCTCTGTGCAAGCAGCAAGCCCCTTTTCTTTTCAAGTACCTTTATGGAGACTCCTGGGAAGATTTCCCCTGGATAAGAAAGCTTTGAGATGCTGGAAATCAGACACACGCCTGAGCCCTTCATGTCACCAGGAATCCGGGGAAGGAGCATTTTCTCTCAAGACTGTGTTGAAAGGGAACTCCACAGTGCCTTCTCTAGAGCAATTAACAGCTCCATCTCTAAGGCCCCTCATTACGACTAACTAAGAAAGACAGCTTCTCTATTTCCCATGTTTTAGAAGTGTTCCTTAATCAAATATCTAGGCAACCTCCCTAGATATTCTCACCACAGTTGACACCTCCTTATTTGATTGTGAGCCTCTAGCTAATTAGTCACTTCTGAACGGGAATCGTTCAGAATCAAAAACCCAAGGCTTTGCAAAGGTAAACCCGACCACCCCAGCTACTTCTGAAGCATTTGGCTGAACAAATGGCAAGAGGAAAAGCACATTCAGTGGAAATGTGCTTGCTTTCATGTTACACCGATTCATCGGGAGCTGTCTTTATAGCAATTTACAAGACATACATTGTTAGGCATCACAGCAATTCTTAATGGGATTCAAGTAGTGTTCAAGCCTCTGTAGAGTGCTTCCTGGTGAAAGGAGATCTTAAATGGAGGGTTCAATATCCTGGGAGAAATAAGGACACCGAGATGGTCATTTAGGTACCTGATTGAAGAGTTCCAGTGCAAATGCAAACACAAGGTTATGTGTCAGCAAGCGGTGCAGGGACTTGGTGCCTCGGGAGCTGATGGCTGGGTCACCCAGAGCACAAGACCAGCCCGGCAGAGGCAAGGCCTGCAGCAGAGACAACAGCAGTCAAGAAAGCACCGCTCAAAGCCCTGCAGATGCTGCCATCAGCCTGTCCTAACTGCAAGGATTCCATGAAGAAATGCTCAGGAAGGATGATTTTAGCATAAAACAAGACATATCTTTTAGGGAACTCTTACTGATAAAAAAAAATAAAGAGAAAATTGCATGAAAACAACAGGCTTAAATCTGGTAAGAAAGAGCAGAATATAAAGACTAGTGCTAAGAACAGGGACAGAACAACATCCTTCGCCATGCAGTGCTTACTGCAGCTGGCAAAGCAGAATAAAGCTCCCAGAAATAAAAGGAATTGTTCCCTGGGATGTACGCAACCTGCCTGATGGTGAGTAGCTGTTTTGTACGTATGCACGCACGCCTATGAAGTTGACAGAGGTAGGAGAACTACAAGCCAACTGATTGATTCACGTTCCAGTTTTCAGGATTTCCCTTGCCTGGGTTTGTACCTTAAATGCTGGTTAGAAGGAAATTTTGCCCACGTACACAGACTTCAGCAATAATTCTCAAGAAAGAGACCAGATGAGCAGTCGTCAGCAACCCAAACACATCCTCCCCCCTCGACAGATGAACAAAGTCCAAAGGACAGTTTGTTAGGCACCTTTTGCAACCTGCCCACAGAGCCAGAGCAGATACCTCTGAAGGTTGCCTGTCTGCCAGCCCCAGCATCCTCTGGCCAGCTGCCTAGGCCACACGATGCTTCTCCTGCCTCCTTCACGTATTTTCCAAGTCTTCTAAAGCACTATGAAGCTTTGTTGTCAGATATCCAGTTAGAACAAAAGAATAAACAGTTCCCTGGAGGTTATTTTAGTTGGGGGTTTCTCACAAATATTTTCAAGACATGAAACAAAGGGAATTATACAGAGTGGGAAAAGAAAAAAAAAGAAAGAAAAAATAAAAAGGCAGTTGTTCTGTCTACAGACTTCCATTTAAAAGAACAGGAGTTTAACTTTGCATTTTCTGCTTTACATTTTCTCAGAATCATGGCAGAGGACCGAAGATGTCTTTTCAAAGAACCATTCTCATATTTGGCTGCTGAAACTCCTTAAAAACAATGGATCTATAATCCACTATCCACGATCCACTCTGTGTTGTATGCAGCCATTTCTGTGCATTAAAAAATTATAGGCTCAGAAGTCTTTGAATCATAGAATGTTTCAGGCTGGCAGGGACCCCTGGAGGTCATCTGGTCCAACCTCCCTACACAAGCAGGGACATCTCTACCTAGGGCAGGTTGCTCAGAGCCCCATCA
>JANHFX010017902.1:2393-17441 GCA_027560015.1 Chloroceryle amazona | reverse complement strand
CCAACCTCCCTACACAAGCAGGGACATCTCTACCTAGGGCAGGTTGCTCAGAGCCCCATCAAGCCTGGCCTGGAATGACTCCAGGGATGGGGCCTCCACCACCTCTCTGGGCAGCCCACTCCAGTGATCTGTCACCTTCATATTAAAGCCCTTTTTCCTAATATCCAGTCTACATGTATCTCATCTTCTCTTTGTCTTCAGCTATCCAGTAGCAGCTGGCTACAGCTACAGCTCTGCCATATCTCTTGCCTGTTTCTAGATTCCCTTTCTGAAGCTGCAGTACAATAGTAAAGGCACTGTGGTGTTTTACAGTAAGTAGACCCCTTCTCTTGTTACTGTTGAAGGATATTACCCCCAAAAAAAAGGATACCAAGCTCCAACTACATGGCTGGCATTATGGCCTGGAAGATCCTTGATGGGGAGTTTTCTCTTCTCATTCTCCCCCTGTCCATACCTGGCTAGCGCTTGCTCACTTCTGGCCATTAGTTGGCTACGAGCTTCAGAAAACCTCTGAAACTGTTTGCAAATCTGCAGACCCTGTGTGAAAGAGCTAGATAAGATCCCAAACCCAGATCAAGGCTCCAGATCTCTCACCTCCACAGATCAGACCCTTTAAAGCCTCTTTTTAGGAATTATTTGCCAATGACTAGTAAAACAGGCAATGAATTTTTAAAGCTATGCTTTCTACAACTTTTACAGTCAGATATAATACCTATTTAACTTAACAAGTGTGTTGCAACAGATGCTTTTGGGTTTAATGAAGACAGCCAAGCAGATTTATTGCCTGTTTCTTCCAGAGGCAACTGAATCATTTTCAGCAAAGAACTTCTACCCAGATAGTCTTTATTTTTGTGCCTACATTGAATAGCATGCACCAGGCTGCATTTCCTTCCCTTGAAATGAACCACCTCAAGTCTTTACATATCTGTCAAGGCTAACATGATTCACAGCTTAGCTGGAAGCACTGAGTCAGTGACACAGTCCTGGCTGCCTTTCTCCAGCCAGCTGAGCATGCTATCACCTGTGCAGTGACTGCCAGTCTCTGAGCTAAAGGGGCGTAACTTGGAGACCCTTCAGCATTCCTTCAACTTTGTTCACAGTACAGGCTCTGTCTTTGAATTTCTTTTTCTATCAGCTGTATCTTTTGGAAGTTTGGACTCAGTTCCCACACAGGCAAAGCAGACAATGTATCACACGGGCCGTTAAGCAGAGACAGCTCACATCATCTCAGCAGTTTCAGCAGAAATTGAATCTGGATGCCACAAGGAGAAGTGTTTGTTTCTGGACAAGACCAGACTGTTTCTGCCATAGGAAATAAATAGGATGGGACAAGCCACAGGTGAAGCCCTAGTGGTGCACTGGGGTGAGCCTGTTCTTCCTGATGTCAGCTGGGAAACAATGCAATACAGGAGGAGTGGCAGTGCTCCTTGCCTGTCCCCAGCAGCACTTGCCTTTCCCAAATCCCAGCCCTTATCGTGGGGCAGCAGCAGTGCTGGGAAGCCTCACAGAGCAGCCAAATTCATCACTGCAGCTAAAGCTGACGCTACACTCACAATCACTTGCCCCAGAGCTGCCTGCTTTGCACGTGCCTTGAGCCTTTCAGCCCACGTACATGAGAAGTTCCTCTCCTGAGCAGGATCTGCCTGTGGAAGGATCCAGCAGAAGCTTTCCAGTGGCTGTAGTAAGCATCAGCAACACACCGATTGCACCGCTGTGTTGTATAATACACCCACTCACGGAGGCTGAAGAGCTAAGCTAACCTGGAAGGAAGGAAAGAAGAAAAGAAATGCATCCTAAAGCAAATTCTCACGTGTATGTCGAGCTCTACTACACAGGGCAGGGCAGAGGAGATAAAGCTTTCACTCTGTACCTGTAGGTATCCCTAGGGCTGGATGTGGTTCATGTTCACAGTACTTAGGCTGGATTGGTCACGGCTCAGGTCTAAATGCAGGTAGGCCTGGAAAGCTTTTCCCTGCATAAATTCTCAGCCTGCTTGTAAAAAATAACTGTGATTTGCACTATTTAAAATCAAATAGTCGCCCTGAGGTTACATGTGGTCTAGAACCTCAGCTGTAAAGAGTCTGAGGATCATGCCAGGCAAAAGTTAACACGGTTACTGATGGTTCCAAGGTTATGCTTTCGCACGGCGGTGAACATGAAGCAAGCAGCTTGCAGTCCTCATCCTGAATGGCTATGAACTGGGAGAAAGCTGCAGAAGCATTTAATAAATCTGAGCAGTAAAACATTGCCGCATACAGTGATTGCTGGGAGAGATTTACTCATAGTTCTGAGAAAAGAAGAACTTCCTCAAAATCCTCACAGAAACAATCCCTTCTATTTTTTTAATTTTCAGTCAATGTTCTGAGCTTTTAGAAAATCATCCAACAGCTACTGTGTGCTATTCGTGGCAACAAACAAAAGCGACTTCAACAGTTCACATGCAATGTACAGAAGGAAGAACTTCAAGGAATGTGATGCCATCAGTTCAGCTGAGGCAGATGGGCAGGAATATGCAACTCCTGTGATTCAGTGAGTGACAGTATGAACTATGATATTAGAGTTACTCAGCCACTCTGTTGTGTAAGAGAGGTCCCATTGTAGAGTGCTGCATTAACAGCAGCACATCCCTTGAGAATTCTGCAGGCCTTGTGAGAGCAGACTGCTTTGATGAACAGTGTAAACAGGAGATGAAATAATCACTCCCGAGCTTACAAGCACTGAAGCTTTTGAAGATTTCTGGGCTGCATTATGACAGTGGTACAGCCCTGCTTGGCAAACTGGCCAATATTTCAGTCTATGGTTGTCAGATGTCCCAAACTCCCATGTTCATTTTAGACCTCTGAGGCTTATACCTCCAAAGACCTAGAGCTCCTCTTCACCTTTTATTTTCCTACAGAAACCAACCGAGACTAGCAAAGTCAACGGGGTCACTCTGCTTGTCAGCACTTGGATAATGGCTTGTTGTTCAAGAGTGTCAGTCAGTTCTTCTACTCTTTGTAGATGGCTAATTATAAGACAAAGCCTCAGTACTTCAGTTAAAGATTTAACAAGCCATTTTTAAGGAAATTAAACACAAGCAGGAGATTAATGGCAGTGAGCATACTGTCATTTTATGGTTGGACTTCATGATCTTGGGGGTCTTCTCCAACCTAAATGCTTCTATGATTCTATACTTAGGCTCCACATCTGGAGCACAAAGCTGGAGGGATCATCTCGGTCACCGACTCCAATTCCAAAGTCTACAGTAAGAGGCCAAAGGCCAAAACTACAAAGAAACTCAAGAGGAGAGCAGAGGAGATGAAGGTCATCATCCTGCCCCACACAGTATCAAGAAATGCGTTATGTCAGAGTTCAGAAAATCCTGAGTAATGGATCACAACCTACAGAGCATCGAGCACAAATGAATTAAGGAGCAGATCTCCACTTCTCTCACCAGGGAGGAAAACTCCTTCACAAGTCCACATCTAGTTTAAGCCATTTGCTTAACCAGATGAAGTTTAGCAATAACAGAATTGAAGGGCAGGTGTCCCAGCCTAATATACCAAACATGCCACCACCTCCTTCCCCCGGTCTGGTATTTCGGGTGATCAACGGATGACAGCAAAGAGAAGGAAGGGAAGAAAATAAGGGATAAAGCAAAAGACTACCATGGACCTTACGTTACGTTTCAAGAGGAACAATACTTTTTGGGGCTCTACAGACAGGCCAGGAGGAGACATGCTACATGAACACTGGGAAAAGGAACTCCAATCCCAAGGACACATACAGAGGTCATGAAGGTAAAGTTTTGACTTCCTTATCATGCTGTACACGTCAGAGCTTGCACATGAGAAACTGCATGAGGACTCCCGCTTCTCTTCACCGGAGAATTCTCATTCACCAGCAAGTTAAACTTCCACAGTCCAAAACTTAATCCAGGACTAGGGTCCAGAAAACCAATTGACCTTTCTCTGTATCAAGATAAATAATACTCTCAACAAGTTTACTTCCTCCATTAATATTTCTCTATAGAAAAAGAGATAAAATAAGTTTGCTGTAAAATCTCATCAAAAAGTGAATATAATTATGAGGAGAAGGGAATAATCCTTTTTTAAGCCAATATATCCATCTTGAGACAACCCTCAATATACTTTAGAACATTTCAAGCAATTTTATCAGCATTTAGGAAGGAAAAAGAATGCCTTGAGGCTAGTCCTGTCAGCAAATATTTCCCATCTTCAGCTTAAACCTCAGTATTATTCCAGATGAATGCATTGCAGGCACAATTTTTTAAAGCACTGTGAACACTCTATTACACTGATGCCCACACTTTTCCCTTGTGAGCCATTATTTGCAAACATGGATACCCTGGAACAAAAAAGGTAATTGGTAATATTTTGGAAAGAACAGAGACACACTTCATACTAACAACCTCACATCAAGAAACTCAAAGGATTTTCTAAAATTATGAGACCAAGACCAAAGCAAATCTGCATTTGTCCGTCTCTGGGATTTCATGACAATAATGATTTTGTCATATCTCATGGAAAACTTTCTGGAAAAATCAGAATCACATTGCCAGAAGTATTAAAAAAAATGAAAGCATTGTGAAATTCACATCTATACAGACCTTTCTTCAGCAGCAATTTTATTTTCCCTTTCGACCAGCTTCCTCAACTGGTTTGCATTTTATCAACGGCATCGGAAGCTTTTCTACCAACTCTCCAGCTATTTATTAATATTGCTACAACATGCCAAATCTTGAAGTTCCCAATTAAAAGCTTCAAAGTGCATTTTCCAAAGGCCCTAAAACCTACGACTATTTCCCAGTTACTCTGATCATCTGACAAGCTACTTGCAAATCATACATTCAAAGTAACCCCAATGAGACAGAGAAATATTAGAACGCTCTAAATCCATATATTTATTTCTAGTTCCTAAATCCAGAACACCTCACCAAGAGACAAGAGCCTTCCTTTTGCCTTAAGGCACTTTCCAGGGGCACTGAACCTTTCCAGCTGTCACTATGCTGTTCTACATGCAAAGGAACTCCTCTTTCCCCTTCAACCTCAGAGAGGGCAATCGTACCTTATCCGTTTACCAAACTGTCCCAGGCAGTGAACTGAGTGATGCAGGCTCACACCTTTTTCTGCCTGTCCCTTGATCACCTGGTGACTGAGTTTAATTTGAATTTAACCAGGTAAAGTGGCATGTGTTATTTTTCTCTGGGATTTTGTACAGTAGTTCTCTGGTCTCATGCACTGCATTTTTCAGTGTGTGGATTTTACAGATACCTTACACTCCATGCACAGGTTTTGTACAGAGGTAAACGACACCCTTAGGCACCTAGCTGTGCTATTTCAGAAAATAAATACATAAATCCCAACTTTATACATTATAAGCCTGTCACCAGGCACAGACCGTAAGCTTTTCTCCCTTGCAAACCCAAAAGAACACCAACATTTTAAAGCACATTTCCTCCTTTTACAAACATGAGAGATAAAAACAATGTCTTTCCCTATTAATTACCCCGCCTAACAACTTATTTTTCTGAGAAAAGAAATTTCACAGCCGAAACAAGACACACATCCTGCTGCAAGCCTTCCTCTTAGAGCATCCTTGAGGAGATGTTTCACTTCCACTGACTGAGCACAACCACCCATAACTTCTCAGGACAGGAGACAAGACTCCAGTTTACAAAGAATCTGCCTACAGGCCAGCAACAACAAAAGACCAGTTAGCAGGATTACCAAAAACCAGTTTAGAGCCCCACTGCCACCCTGAGTGCAGGACATGAACCCCCTGTCTTTGATCAACAAACTTTATTTCTTCATTTCTGCTAAATGAGCTATCTAGACAACACTGTCTCTTTGAAGAGAATTAGCACAAGAAGGAAAACAAAAAGGCATTAAAATTATGACAATACATAATCTGCCTGCTAGTTCACAGGCATTTTATGAAGTATTTTTTGACCAAACTACCATTCCCTCTGAATGCATTTAACAGCCAGCATTGCCTATGTGCCCTATAGTAAATAGAGCTGAACATCACTGCAAGTTCTTTTTGACATTCCTGTTATTTTGCCATTCTTTAGAGCTACTGTGATGCTCTCATGGAATACACCTGGCTTCTCCATTTCCTTACAATGTCAGAAATACGCAGCCTTAAAGGTTAAAATCTACAGGAAGATAAGAAAGGGAAGAAGATTACCCATCACACCAGTGAAAGCAGGATGAGAGACCTAATCCTGCAATACAAACCCCAAGCTCACCGCAGCAGGTAACACAGAGGAAGCTGCGTGAAACTTAGAGGTGGTGGTCTCTGAAAGGTGGGAGGTATCCCAGAGGCAGGCGTTTCATTTCCATAATGCAGTTCCACTTCTTCTAATGTAAATGGAAAAGAGAAAAGCACGTTCTTCTCATGTAAATATAGTAACCGTTTACAAACCTTAGAATGTGCTCTGAAAAAACATCTGTGTGTTACTGCCAACAGATGTTGTCATCATGATGATTACAATGCAGTGGAAATAGAATAATCCAGCAAATCACAAAAGGCATATTCATAAAATCTACTGCATTGAGAGTGGCAGGGGGAACACTATGGTACCAAACAAGAGAAGGCAGGTAGAAAAGACACTGGAGTTGGGATAAATAATTTACATTTTCAAACCTCTCTAGGAAGCAGAATGATGAATCTGCTGCCCATGTAACATGGGGCATGGCTGGAAGTGAGGAGGTGGCTCTGAAAACGACAACCACAGACAGGGAAGTGTATGTCTCACCAGCTAGACACCCTGGAGAAACTGGAGCTTTGGGGATGAACAACTGTTCAGTCACTGACTGCCAGTAAGGCAGGATGCAAACCAAACGGGTAACGTAAGGAAGCCCTTCCTGATAGAAACATTAGGCCACCAGAAAAAAAAAAAAATAAAGGGGGGAAAAAACAACAGAACAAAACACAAACCACAAAGCAAAACCAAACAAACACATCCCAGCCCAATCCTACTGAAAACCAGCAAAATGCCTGCTGAAAATGAGGGCTGCAGGTTTGCTTCAAAAAGAATCAGGCATCACTAGTCCCTGTGTTGCCCAGATGACTTGGGAGTTTTAGCTGACATGATGTTTTATTTTAAGCAACAGTGTAAGAGCAAAGAGGACACACCATGGTCACAAAAAGGTAAACTGCCCCCGAGACGAGGCAAGGCACTAAGCCTTTAGAAACCTGTTTGTGAACCAGTCTTGCCACACCAGAGCCACTGCCACGGGCAGAGAAGGGAGAGAAAGGTTACTTGAGCCACCTGCTTTAAGGAGGCTGGGACTAATTACGCTTGACAAGAGCACTTCTGCGTGCCCGTGCAGCTGGCGTGGTGCGCACCATCCAGGGGCAAGGCAAGAGCCCGCTGGCTGCCAAAGCACCGTGACCGCGCTGAGCGGGTGCGCTCACGTGGGGCTGAGCGCTCTGCTTGTCTGGAAGCCTTGCTGCAAGACCTGAGTATTCTCCAGGAGTTACCACGCACAGTCCCTTAGTTCAATTTGTTAGGGTTTTTAAAAATAAATTTCTGTCACTGCTTGGGTCACTAAGCCCTCCCCATATCAAAACTTGACCAGCAGCTGAAGAATTTCAGGACAAAAACAAGCTGACAGAAAAAAAAAATATCTAGTTTCAGTAAAAATAAACTTAAAGCAGATAATTGGGTTGTACCCTTTTATTCTTTGTGCACTTCCAACATCCTGGTCCTCTGTGTTTTGACCCTTGCAGACATCACATCCTAAATTCCCTTCTTTGAGCCTCTCGGATAACTGTTCTCATTCCAAAAATATCCTCAGGTAGGAGCAAATGGACAAGACACAAGTCCTCTAGATTAAAATGCAGCCAATATTCCATCCGAGCCAGTTCTCGGTTGATACCAGCACTTCCCTTGGAATTCTAAAGCATTTTTATAATAAATGTAAAATGAAGTTTGCAAACGTGCAGAAAATACACTGAGAGGCTCTGCCCCCCATAGACCAACTCCTCCTTCCACCATCCCAATCTTCACCTTTATCCAGGAGCGGAGGTTAAGAAAACAAAGGGCTATGGAAATGTTACTCTAGATCATTACCAATTAAAATATTAACCAGCAGCAAATAATTGGTTTTGCCTAAATATCAGGTATTGGTATAAAGTATAGACATTCACCTGCTGACAAAGACAACTCTCAATAACTTTACAACCATTTGCTTATATGGAAAAGCCTTTTGTTTACTGTCTAGAGAAGAACAGACTGGATTGACAGTGAGATGCTGAGGATATTGAAAGTATTCCATCAGCAATGCTACTAATTAAAATCTCAAAGACGGAAATAAGTGAAGTGAAAAGCAGTGTATTAAGTGACTGGCCTGAGAAACAGGATACATAATGAGAGCCTGGACCCACTGGGAGTCTTTTGGTTGGAGCTTGTTGTATATTTAAGAGAGAAAGTCGTTTCTTAAATATTATTCTGCTGAATATCAGGGGGGGGAAAAAATTGTTTTCGTAGCATCCTTTTCCTCCCTCTATGAAAGGTTGCTAGGGAATGGTTCTCAGTAAGGTCAAACAGTAGAAAACCCGCTGTGTGTTTTAATGAAGGCAAACACCACTTGAAAGCAATGCCTTCTGGTTCTTTTTACCTTTAAGCACTGCCTGTTAGTGCTTTCCAGTATTAATTCCTCCTGCATATCTGAATATATTACACAATAGGCAGAAAGAGAACAAAAAAAAAAAAAAGAAAAGAAATGGACAGGCACCAAGACACCAGAATACGGTCAAAGGAACAGAACTTCACAAAAGTGGGGCTTGTAGAGACGGCCTCTTTCTGATAAGACAAACCTTTTGGGCTATAAAAAGCACTCCAAGCCCACAAACCTGAGCACGGTTTCAAGCGGAGCAATCAATCCAAATTATAACTAAATGCAAGCTATTAGGAAAAACAGAAAAGAAACTCTTTCAACATATTCCTCCTTTCAGATATTTATTGCCTTAAAGTTATGTAAATGAAAGAAATCTTGGCATATTAGCATATCATTATTATCTGCCTTTGGAATGATTGCGGATCTACACAGGATATAAAATGAGGTTCTCAAAATGTCGCTCGCTCTTTTACAGTCTCTCTTCAATTTACTCATGAACAAGAATCCTAATAACCAAAGAGCTACACTAAGGATCAGCACTAGCTACTCTCTTTCCTCAGGGAAGAGTGAAAGGGAGTGATTCTCACGAGGGCACCTCGATTTCAACTTCAGAGCTAACGATTCTGCTAAGGCAGCCTGCACAGCTTGGACATGCCCTGCGCATAAAACGCTTCATTACTTGGTCCGAAACCTGGCTTTCCAAATGGAATGAGCCACACAGCATTTCTGGATGTAAGAAAAATCACTCCAACTTCTATTATATATTTATATATCTATAAAAGCAAACCAAACCAAACCTGTCAAAATGCAAAATGAACATTTTTCAAAGTCATCAGCTCAAATATCTGTAAATTATGAAAAAATCTCTTGCCAGAAAAGTTAATAGCTGTGTGAGCCATCTTCATTCTAGCAAGGCACTTTCAGATAAACAAAGACATCTGCTAAAAAAAGATAAAATAAAATTTAAACTACATTCATTTCATATAAGACTCCCTCAGCAGTATGACTCTAAGTAATTTTTTTTTTTTCTGAAGGGCAAATTGGAAAAACACCTGAAGCATGAGATGGCAGAGACAGAGACACAACAGGAATTATCCTCAGAGGGAGCTTACTATGAATAAAAATATGAAACACATTTTGATCTTTGCTTAAAAGACGATGAAGAGTTTGACCGTAGTTCCTCTGAAAGGCAAAAAGTTAAAGGCAAAGAAACTATTTCAGCCGCGGCCTTCGCGCGCCGTAGTCTTACAGTCAAACACCATCTTGGCTGTGTAACTAGGCTTTGAAGCTCTGTTTGTTTTCCTCCCAGTAAATATCTGTGGTAAGCCATGAACAGTTTTAATAAGCGTGATGATACCCCTCTGTTCACAGGCTGTGCCCTTTTAACTCCTTTCACTGTATGGCTCAGTCATAGCATGAGAAATCACATCAAAATATTAAATGCATTTCATTCTACGAGTGTAAAGATGTAATTCAAAATATAATACTTAGAGAGTCAACCCTCTAATCAGCTGTAGCTGGAAGATTCTGAACACAGAAAGGCTCGAGGCGTATTCCCCGCTGGACACATTACAGGAAGTCTATAAATCAAATTGTTTCTCCGGGGTATATGTGTATGTATAGGCATATATACAGATTGCACTTCACAACTAAGGATCATTTTCTTTAGCCATTATTTTAACTGGATCAGGCTGAGGCAGTTTTGTATACTCATTTCACATTTACAGATCCTCCTCCACAGCAATGGCTGAGAAAAGCTGCCATGGACCAAAAAAAAAAACAAAAACAACTCAGAAAATTATTCCCTTTAAGAAAAAAAAATTAAAAGATAAACAGAAAGGAAATCTTTAACCCTGAAACACCTTCACTATTATTTTTATGAACACTGCTTATTTCTTTTGGGATGATTTCTAGATGCTAGTTAATGATGTAGCATATTTTCTGTAATGAAACCCTAGAATAAGAAATCCAACTGCAGCTCCTTGATAAATGAGCAGGATCAGCAGAAGGATGAGTGAAAAAAAAAATAAATTAGGTATTAAAAAAGAATTGTAGCCTAACCTGCAGCTGCTCTTGCGTATGAAGCCCTTAAAGCAGATGGGTGACCCACAGCCAACATGTACACAAAGGTATTAACAAGTCTGCTTATTAAAAGAAAGAAGTGACCTTAACCTGTTATGCAAGTAGAGGGAATGAAAAAAAAAAATCTTTCAGACAAAAGGAAAATTTTTTAACTGCAAAGTATGAAAACAACAAGGGATTCCCTATCATCCCACAGCAAGCAGGGGCTGAGCACGTCACCTCCCCATCACCAGCCTCTGTCAGGCTGGGGCAGCACTCCCTGCTCCGAACAGGTCCCGTCCACACTGTCACAGTGTTTCCATAAAAAAGTCTTTACTACCTTGGGATGCTAAGCTGGGAGCCCACAGCAGCTCCTCCTTTTTCTCCTGACTCCTCACCGCCTGCTGCACCCCAGTAAGCGGCACCGTCTGGAGCTTGCTCCCCAGCCAGCCCCAGCCCGACGCGATGGGAGCCTCCACAAAAGCAGAGAACACGGCTGCGGTGGAACCAAGCCAAATGCATCCTGTAAAAAAAAAATCCCAGTCTGCAGCAGGTACGGGTTTGAGTGGGATGGCTTCCCAGAAGTACAAAATATCTCACACCTGCAGTTGAACTGTGCCCAGAACCTGAATAGCTGTGGCTACCAAGTAATGAATTGCAAGTGGAATGAAACAACAAACCAAAGGTGCATTTGGCACCTGTAGCCTGCCTCCATCCTCAGCACCAGCTGGACTCCTGTATGGGCTACTGACCCCTTCCTAGCGAAGACATCGGCAGGTCCCCGCTTTCAGTCTAACAAAGCCATGAGAGTGAGAAGAGATGGACGTTTTAATTTGCTGTTCAATTAGCTTAGCAAAACTCCCTGCTCTGTAACGCGCTGAGCCGCTCAATTCTAGAGCATAGAAACACAAGTGCAATGAGGTGACAGTGTCACAGATGTCTTCACTGTGGCAGTCCTTAACGAGTCTTGGTCTGGTCTCAGAGGGCACAAGGAGGTAAAACTGTTAAGCACATTCACCCCACCGAGCAACAGCTTCTAACTGCAGCAAACTAGTAGAAAAAAAAGTGCAGCTGCACAGCAAGGCCTCTCTGACCATGGGAGGGAACCTGCACCTACACTCTTCCTGGCTGCTGCTTAAAAACACGGTGAAAGCTCAGCTTAAACCTAGAGCTCTTCTTGTAGAGCTCAGTTTACCTGTCCAAAACTTCCAAACAAGACCCTGTACCCCGGTGAAAAGTGTGAAATATGTGTTCAAACAAAGCATGGAAAGCACATACAGGTAAAGTTAGAGGACAATGGAGGGCTCGAGAGAAACCATTGGAGAAATGTTAATCGACAATACCTTGATAGAAACCAATCTTTTGCAATTCTGGCAGATTTATTTGTTCATTTATTTAAATATTTTTCATTAAAAACTCAATGACAGCCTATGATTTCTAACCAGGCACCAAATTCCCTGATCCAAAGCAGTCAATTCAATAAAGCTTTGTTTAAAAACAAAACTAAACTAAACTAAACAAAAACAAACAAACAAAAAATAAACCCAAGCCACACCAAATAATTTGTATGTACGGTGGTTTGCATATTTTTTGATTGCATTTGCTATGCTTCTCTTTCCTTCCTTTCTACTCCTCCATTCAGATACTCTTAAGTCTAAAACCAGCAATCGCTACTCCTGGGGCATGTGACACCACAGCTCACCAAAATGCCTTACTCCAGGTTTACACAGAGGTCTATTTGACACAGTTTTATACGGTGCTGTTTCTGGGCTTGCCCAGTGGCAAGGGGAGGACTATCCCCATCACCCAGGTATCCTTCCATGGTCGTTGTTAGGTTTTCCTTTCCCTTTCTATATTTAACAACCAGCTAAGTTTCAATTCTCCCAACAGAGAAAAGAGTCGTTTAACTGAACCCAGCAGTCTGGTTTTTTGCCAGAAACCAGGACACAGCTTCCAGCCTACCTGTGAACCTAGAAATTCATGGTTGCTTTCATCACCTTGAAATCGAGTCCAAGAAGAGCTATTTGCAAATACCCCAGGACACATGCACACACACGCAGCCGTAGACTCACTTGGCAGCTCTACCACTGGGCAATACCCACGTGACAAGCACTGGTCCATTGGAGATTTCAGACAGATAAATAAACGTAAGAATAGCAATGGAGCTGCTGAACCCTCTTCTCCAGGTCTGTATTTCATCTTAGCTATCTACACCGTGATCAGCTTATGCCTTAGCAACAAACAGAACTGCTAGAAAGCAACTGTGGTTGTAACTTGAAATAGATGTGCTGAGACAAGGTAGCTCCAGAACTATGTGCTCATCTCCTCTCTGGTATCCAGCGATAGGGTGCATGGAAATAGTTCAAAGCTGGTTCAAAGCTTCACAAGGGCATGCAGTTACAGGACAGGGGGTGATGGCTTTAAACAGAAAGAGGGTTAATTTAGATTAGACGTGAAGAAGTGATTCTTTACCGCAAGAGTGATGAGGCACGGGTTACCCTGAGAAGTTCTGGATACCACCTCCCTGGAAGTGTTCAAGGCCAGGTTGGCTGGGTCTTTGAGCAACCTGCTCTAATGGGAGGTGGGGTTGGAACTAGATGATCTTTAAGGTCCCTTCCAACCCAACTCATTCTATAATTCTATGAAAGTTGCACCAGGGGTGGGTAAGGCTGGCTATTAGAAGGCATTTCTTTAGTGAGAGAATGGTCAAACACTGGAACAGGTTTCTTAGAGAGGCGATTGATGCCTCAAGCCTGTCAGTGTTTAAAAGGCATTTGGACAATACCATTTGCAACACGCTTTAATTTTTGGTCAGCCCTGAACTGATCAGCCAGTTGGACTAGGTGATCATTTTCCAACTGAAACAGTCTACTCTGCTTATTCTACTCCATGCCAAGTATATACCATGACCACGTCCTACAGGCTACGATCAGAGGCCAGATTCACTCAATGGTATACAACACAGATATGCAAAAAATCAGCAACTCTGAGCTGCTGTGAAACCACAGTAGCATACATTGGACTGACAAATGGAACACCGTTCTTGCTCAAAAAATCATATTCTGATTTTCAAAATTTGTTCTAATCTCCAGAGCTAACAGCATTCTAACATCAACGAGCACGCATCTAAAACTGCTCAAAATTAGAAACAATAGATCTGAAATTGCTATGCAGAGAGAACACCAAGCTTCAGCTCCAGGAAAGCTCCACAGATGTCCAAGAATCATCAGCTGAGAAACGGCGTTTGAAAGTTGCACAGTTTCTGAGTAGCTATCTCCTATCTCCTCTGGGTCCTTTCTCAGCAATGCACTACAAACATTAAGTATTGGTTTTCCTCTGCCCTGGAGTTTTAATATGGCTAACTATTCCCCCTCCAAAAGCAACACTGAAAAAATGTAGACGTTAGTTTTGTTTGGGTTTTTTTTTTTTTTAGTTTAAACACACCAATAGCAGGATCCAAAATAAATAAATAAATAAATCCACAACAATTTGAACCAAAAGCTTTAAAGTGTTTCTCATACCTTTGGGCTTATTTGAATCCTTGAATCACGAAAAGGTTACCACAGTACTAATTTAAATACACACTACACACAAACAAGCGCTCATTATCTCACATCTCTATTGCTTAATAGAAACTGAGCACATAGCACTTTAGGAAGCAAGAATATAATTTAACATCATGTTTGTAATATGAGCTTATTTCCTTAAAATCACACGAAAAAGGCAATGAATCTCCATCTCTATTTTTCCCTCGAGTAACTGCCACACACAAAAGCAATATTCTATAAAATGGGATGACTGCTTGCAAGCACGACCAGAAAAGGAAGGCCTGTGTTATGCACACACCAGGGTCTGTTCATTCTTTACACCCCTTGTCACCAGAGTTCCTTCCACCCGCTTGCCACACTTTGTTACAATTATGGGTTTGATGGGGCCAAAACAATCTCTTTACTCATCAGCGTAACAATATACGTTACAGAAACAAGACCCTGAAATGAAGGACAAAGATGGAACGCAATTTATATTTCCTGGTAATTACTGTTCCCTGGCACCCAACACGATCGCTAACGTGAGGGTCCATCCACCAAGTCTTTAAAGAAAAAGGATCTCTACATTTTATTTATCTCTTTCAGTCACCAGAAACTGTACCAACAGTGCCCTTCTCTCTCTAAAGAGAGTTTGCTAAAGCTTTGCTCTCAGCACCACCTGCACAGTAGATGCCAGGTCAGATGAATGCTGAACACCATCGCCATCAGTAATTAAACGTTTGTTACTATGCACCAGACCTTGTTACACTGAGCGATGACTTTCCATCATTTTAGCAGCACAGTATCACTGACATTAAGGTCTTTGCTTGCAG
>JANHFX010017901.1:6902-18165 GCA_027560015.1 Chloroceryle amazona | reverse complement strand
TGCGTCCCGCTCGATTAATTAATTGCATCCGGGGTTTTGCCATCCCTCGTGCTCCGAGGGCTCCCAGTGGCTCTCCCAGCGCTGGCTGCCATGTCTTGACATTTTCGGGGGGGTGTGAACGTGAGCCCTCAGCTCATCCCCACACGCACCGTGCTGGGAAGGAAAGGTCAGCACCGGCAATGGGCATCTTAACCCCCCCGGTTCTGCTCCTAGATGGCTCATTCTGGCTGGGAGGAGAGCTCGGGCAGGAGAAGGAGCAGGTTTTGCATGGTAAGGGTCTGGCAGGGGCTTCTTGCTTTTAAATGTCTCAGTCCCAGCTTGGTAAGTAGCTCCTGGAGGTGCCCGCCTCCCATTTTTGCTGGTGGTCTCACAGAGCATCAAAAGTTAGAGGGTGGTAGAGGCCACGTTCTTGCCTTCCACCCAGAGAAAGCATCACCATGATGCACCACTTTGTACCACCTCTGTCCCTCGCTGGTGCTGTGCTAGGAAGGTAAAGGGTCGGTCCGTTCTAGGGGGACCTTCCCATAGTCCCGGAGACTGGGATAGAAAGAGCCAGAGCTCACTGCAGAGGGGGACATCTGTGCGGGATGTGGCTCTGGAGATGCTGGAGGGGGGGTGGGATTCATGTCTTCTGAAAGTGGAGAAACAGTCTCATGAAAAAAAAAAAAAAAGAAGATAAAAATTCCTTTCTCCCCATCCCCTGCGCCTCTCTCCTTTCGTTACTAAGCAACTGGTCCTTGATCTTTCTGTCTCTCTTCTTTCCTTTGGTTCCCAAGTGAAGTCATTAAAATGTCTGGAGGGTTGAAACTCATATTTCACCTTCTGCCTGTCTGGGGAAGGAGCCCCTGGGTCCAGGGTCCTTTGGGGACACCCGTGGCTCTGATGGAGGGATCCATTGCCCTGGGATCCCAGCCAGGGCTGAGCAGAGAGGGCTCCCCGTGTTCACACGGTGGCACCTCCCGCCCGGATCAGGCAGGGACCAGGTGGGATCAGAAGGGACAGAGGGGTCTGTGCCATCAGCTCCAGCCTGAACATTTGCTCTGCTCTCAGCCCTTCACAGTCTCCCCCACGAGGATCCACGGCGTGGGAGCTCGCCGGCCATCCCTGCTCCACCAGAGCCGCGTGTCCTTTGGCCACGACGCCGACTCCTCACCAGTGCCAGATGGGCTGCAGGGAAGGGGTTTGGGACCGCTCGATGCCAGCGGGAGCCTGCGGTCTTCGTCGGACAGCCGGAGCCCTGGGGATCCGGGTAACTGGGGAGAGGGGGAGGCACGTTTGGCCTCACCCATCTGCACTGTGGTTTTGGTGGCATTGTGCAACCCTCTGAAAATTAGGAAGTATCAATTATGGTTTCCCAGTGGCAGCAGGGAATTCAGCTCCCATGGATGTGATTAATTATCCACCTCTCCCCTCTCTGCAGAGTCTGCCCAGCATCCTTCCTTCACCTTTGAAACAGAGACCTCCTCCGACTGGGAGCCCCAGGACTTGGACATCGGCACTGCCTGCACCTCCCCACGCTCCCCCAGGGCCTTCTGCAAGGTGGTGGTGAAGGGGCTGAGGAACAACGAGCCCGTGCAGTGGGAAGTCACCTTTGATATCCGTCCTCTCCTCCGAGAGCGGGAGAGCCGGGCAGATGGCGATGGGGACCTGTGGAGCGAGACCTTCCACCACCTGGCAGCCAAGTCGGTCATCCGGGACCTGGAGCAGCTTGCTGAGAAGGAGGGTGAAATTGAGCACGGTAACACACAGCTCCCAGCCAGCCCCTGCCCTGCCTTGGGGGTGTATGTGGGGGGCTTTCCAGCAGCTTCAGCAGCATCTCCAGTCAATACAAGGGCAGGCAGTGCTGAAATATCAGGTGGTGTCTCACGCAGTTCCCAACTGGCAGCTCCCTCCAGCTGCCTTCCACTTCTCTCCTGCTTCTGCAGCCCCGCTGCACGTTAACGCGCCCAAGCTCCAGCTTCTGCGAGCTCCCTCTCCTGCGAGCTCCCCTGCTTCACGGGCCGGGTGATGGTGATCATTTGTAATGAGTTAGTCACCTGGAGCTGGGATCAAACTCAGCCGGTCCAACAGCAGCCGCACATCGCTGCTCTGGGCCGCCCATGTCCCTGGGTCCTGTCAAACATCTCCTGCGTGAAAACGCAGCCGTGCATGGAGAGCAAGAGCAGCAGAAGCAGTAGGCAGAGTTTAGAGGAAGACAAGCCCTGCTGGGCATGGAGCCCAAGCATGGAGGCGGGGTGGGAGCTGGATCTGAGGGGTGGATGGAGCGCATGGGGCGCGTGAGCTCTAACCCCGGTGTTTCTCACGCGGCAGGGTCCGGGCGGCGGTACCAGGTCAGTGCTGTGCACACCAGCAAGGCCTGCAACGTCATCAGCAAGTACACGGCGTTCTTGCCAGTGGACCTGAGCACCAACACCTACCTGCCTACCGTCGTCGAGTACACCCACATGGGTAACGTGGGGCTGGTGAAGGGGTGAAAAGTTCTCCTGGGAGGGAGGGTGTCACCCGAGGAACCTCTCTCAGAGCAAAACCGTAGCTCAATTCAGCATCTACGTACCCAAGGCCGTGGCTGAACCATGCCTGCTGCTCTTGGTGGCAAGAACCTCTTCCCCGTGGCCAGGCAAAAGCTCCACACTTAGGTCTGGATGCCCAGAGATGACCCAGCTCATAAGTCCATGGGTTTTGTTGCCATCGTGTGTGCGCCGGTCCCTGTCTAACGCTGGCAACTCCCCTCTCCCATGCCTAGGAGCAGCATCCAAGCAAGGCAGCCAGAGGAGCTCAGGAACCAGAAGGCACCGTGGCTTTTCCCCTGGGCGTCCCCAGTCGGCTTGTGGCCAGGATGGAGATGGTGGATTTTATGGCACGAGTAAGATTCCCTGGAGTTTTGTCTCCGTCCTGGTGGTACAGATCTCAGGGGGTTAGTCTATGAAGGGACATCTTCTCTGGTCTGGTTTTTCTTCTGCCTTCCTCTTTGAACGTGGTGCTCACCAGACACATGTCTGGCTGGAGTCTCCTCCTTAAACGGGGAAGAAGCTGCAATTTCCCCTGAAACTCCCAAATCTCCGGCGGCGGCTGCTGACAAGGCTGGGAAGTTAATTGGCAGCCGTAATGCAGATAACAGGAGGGACAAACCCCGCTGTAATTAGAGGCAAGGGGATGTGAGACACTCACTTGTCACCAAATCCTCCACTAACGAAGACGAGCTGGACTGGACCTTGTCTGGCATTGTCAGCCCTGCAGCTGAATTCAAATAGCCCCCGATCCAGCTCATTAACCTGCTGCTGGTGCTGGTGCTGGTGTTGCTGACGCGGCTCCTCCGTTGCAGATGCAGAGGAGAGCAGCCTGTCACCCTCCAGCACCCCTTCATCCTCTGCCTGGGAGCGCTGCCGGCTCCCCGAAGGTAGGCAAAGAGCTGACAGTACCTGCCAGGGAGCAGGGGCATCCACTCTGCGCTTTGGAGTCTTTGCTGATGAGTTCCTGGGGTTTGGATAAAACCTTATGACCTAAAATTAGACCTGACTGCTCCTGGGGTGCAAAGGACAGACTCCAGGGGGGCCTTTGGGGTGGATCCCCCCAGGGTCATTTTGAGAGGTGCAGGAATTCCATTATCCAGGTAGGAGAAATGAGGCAAGGGGAGAGGAAGGATTTTGCCAGAGTCTCCTCAGCAGAAGAAGCCACCCCGTGCTTCGGCGCGTAGATTCTGCTCCCTTTCACTCTCCCATAGCTCCCTGTTTTACTCCCAGCTTTGTGTTTCTTCCCAGGGCCGTTACAGAGCCTGTCTGCTTCCTCTGCACCAGCCCAAAAGTCCATCGAGAGCCTCTTTGCTCCCAGGTATGGGCCAGCTCAACCCTCCTCTGACCTTAGCAGATGTCTTGCAGCTCTGTGGGTCCAACACAAGTGCAGGGGAGCAGAGGGACACCCCAGGGGTAGCTGCCGGAGTCGGGACCAAACGTGATGCCAGTGTCTGGGAAACAGGGATGTTGTTCAGAAGGGTGGGTGGGCTTCAGGAGGGGCACAGAGGTTATGGCTACTTTTTTGTCCTCTTTCAGGCTGACCCTCAATAAAACCAGGCTGCTGATTCGAGCTGCCAAGGGGTTCATGAGCAAATCTCCAAGCAGAGGGAGCGAAGCCAGCTCTGAGGGTGATAATGAGAACATAGACTACCTTCCCCTGGTGAGCAGCTCTTCCTGGGTCTTGCCAGGGTTGGATGGTCACTGCAGGGGAGCAGAAGGCAGGAGGATCCCCCCTGGGCCCCTGCCGCCTCTCCTGGCCACGTGTGATGGTCTGCTCAGAGATGGAGAGCTGCTCCATCCTTTCAGGCCTTTTTCCTGAACCTCACCGAAGTAGTTGGTATCTCAGAGCTTCTCTCTGTGCCCACTGTTCCTCGCAGGTGTCTCTGCAGCTGGCCTGCGGTGCCTTCCTCATGAACTCGGCCTTCTGCGATGCCATCAACATCCCCATGGAGAAGCTGAAGTGGACATCTCCCTTCGCCTGCCACCGCCTGGCCCTCAGCCCCTCCAGCTCCTACAGCACCCAGAAGTCCAGTCCCTTGCGGGATCAAAACCACCTCAGCTCCGGGCAGCGGCTCCTGGTTCCCAACGGGCACAGGAGGAGTCCCACCCCCAGAGATGTCCCTCCGGCTGCGGATCCAGAGGGACTCAGCAGCCATGCGGGAGACACCGGCCGCCTTCGCCACTTCTCGGGCAGCGCGGTGGAAAGCGTCTCCAAAGCCCTGAGAGCCGAGAAGGAACTCCCTCCACCAGCCATCACCATCCGCCGCTTCTCCTCCCCGGAGAGCACGCTGGCCTCGGCCGAGGGGCGAGCTGAGAGTGGCTGGGGCCGGGAGCCAGAGAGCTCTGAGGTCCAGGCGTTGCTCTTTGACATCGAGCTGCAGCAGCAGACGGAGCCGGAGGGGATGCTGTGGGCCACGGCGGTGGCCCTGGCCTGGCTGGAGCACAGCTCAGCTTCCTACTTCATCGAGTGGGAGCTGGTGGCCGCCAAGGCCAGCCTGTGGCTGAGCGAACAGGACTTCCCGGAGGGATACAGCCTGGCCACGGTGAAAGCCGCAGCCCAGCAGCTTTTTGTCCTGCTCCGGCACTGGGATGAGAACCTGGAGTTCAACCTGCTGTGCTACAACCCAAGCAGCGTGTAAAGAGGATGAGGAGGGAGGCTTGGGCGTGCAGGAGCAGGGACCTGTCCTCCAGGAAACGTCTCCATGGAGCTCAGCTCCTCTGCTGCAGGGCCAGTGTGTGTTTGTCAGAGCGAGTCCTGCAAGTGGAAGCAGCCCGAGCAAAATCCTGTGCTCTGTGGTTGGTATTTTGCCCTGGGCGGGCTGCCCACAGTCAGATGCTATTTATTTTTGACTGGAGCAGCACCTCCAGCTACTGCAGTTCCTCTGGCCATGGTTTCCTCTGGTTCCCAGCCCTGGGCAGGGCTCCCTGCTTAGCTTGCCCTGTTGCCTTGGCTGCCTCTTCCCAGGCCCGCATCCCTGCCAACCATCGCTGCCATCCTCTGGCCCATGTAGCTGCTCTCCTGAGGCTCCCGCCCAGTTCCTGCCACATCAGGTGTCTTTTGGTGAAGGTGAACATCTGCCAGCGTGCTCATCTCCCAGACCAAAGGAGATCCAGGCTGGGAATGACCACCTGAAGAGCAATCCCAACGGGCACGGCAGGGAGGGCATTGCCTTTCCTCGAGCCCGGTGACGCCCCGATAAGATGGTCTGGTTGGTGGCTGGGACCAAACCCCATCCCATCTGCAGGGTGCTGGGCTCCCCAGCCCCTCCATGATCCTAGAGGGAGTTTGTGAGATCCCGTGAAGCCTTCAGAGCTTCGCAGGCAGAGCAGGAGCACCTTGGACTGGAGGAAGGGATGGGCTACGGAAACCAGCCCCTTGCACTTGACACCAAGTAGGAGACCCCCTGTGTTAAAATAACAGAGGAATTTTATTCTCTGCTGAAAAGCTGAATCTTTTCTTCTCCACATGAGCCTCTCATTGGCTCTGAACTGCAGGGACCTGCCTTTGAATCCAGGGGCTCAGCGGTTTGTTGTGTTACAGATGCCCGAGCCTCTAAACTCCCCCGAGCTGGTGGCTTTCATGGGGGCCCTGCAGCATCAATCCCATGAGCCATGGCCAGACCTGCCCTTGCCTCGACCCTCTCGAAGGGAAGAGAGGGGAGAGAGCCCCCCCAAACCCCAGGGTGATGTGGAGCCATTGCTCTCCCCATGTCTGCTTCTTGCTTTTGCGCTGCTTAAAGCCAAGTGGTGGCCAGACACAAATCACAGCCCTGGACCCACCGTGGGTACCCCGGGCATGGCTGTTCTACCTGACGAGCACCTTTCACTGTGGTGCAGCAAAGTCCCTTCTCCAGCTCCACCAGAGCCCAGTGATTGCCAGGAGCTTCAGCAGCCACCACCATTCATAACAGACCAGGGCAGGAGCCACTGTGAAGACTGTGGCTTCCAGAACCTGATGGGAAGAAGAGGAGGAGGGAGGGAGGAGAAACGGGGAGCTTTTGTCAGCCAAAAGCTAGAAGTCAATGGTACTCCCAGGGGGAAATAGAGAATCCAGGGTTTGGGGTGGTTTTATTTATTTCTTTATTTTATTTTTCTGGAGAAAGGACCCAGTTCTGGTTGGACTTTGGCTGGTTTTGTCTAGGGACTTAGAAAAATCAGAGTTGATTCACAAAGGGATTTTGGCTCCCCCACCGAGGAGGGACAGGTAAGAAAGGGAGTGTAAGAGCTGAAAACTGCCCCAGCTGCAGAGGACTGGTAACTGGGTAAATGTGGGGATGTGGGAAAGGCTGTTTCCTCCTTAGACAAAGCTGCTTTTCTTTGAAACCTTCCCAGGGGGGAAGCATCTTCTCCATTCCCCAGCAAAGCACTGTGAGCAGAATCTGCTTTGTACCAAATCTTTTGTGCTTTTTTTGTTTTGGGTTGTTTTTTTTTTCTGAGCAGAGCTGGTGGAGATTGGGACTATTTTAGCTCACGAGCAAAACCTGTCTCTTGTGTTCTGCCTTCCTTCAGCTCCAGTCCCACCACAACCCCCTCTGCTCCCTGTGATGGTACCAGAGCAGGGGTTATTCCTGGGGCATGTGCATCTCAGCCCTCCTGGAGTTACTAGCGATCCCTCAGCTCTCCTGATCCCTCACTTCTCCTCCCTCAGTTCCCCCAAAAGACACAGCCTGACTCCCAGGAGCTGCCCAGTGCTCTCTTAATCTGGAGCCATCTGCAAAACAAGTGTCCCCCCAACCTCGGGGGCTCTTGGAGTCGACAGGTCCCTTGTTCTGCGTTCAGGGGCGAGCGCATGGTGCTGGCACAGCCCTTCCCACCTCCCCTTGGCTTTCAGGGAAGGAAAAAGGGGGTGAAGTGGGTGAACCTGTTTCTGAGTCCTGTGCTGCTCCCCGTGCATGCTGCTGGTGCCTCTGCTGCTGTGGCTGGCTTGGTGTTGGAGGATGCTCCACTATGGTCCGTGCTGGGACATGAAGGGGGTGAGTCTCCTCAAACCTGCCATCCAGGACCCCAGCAGGAGTAGGGGACATTCGCTGTCACCACCCTGCACAAGGAGCTGGGTGCCCTGACCCCCAGGGCTCCTAATTCACGCTGTGCCAACTGGGAAGGCATCGAGCTCGCTGCCCATCCCCAGTGGCAGCACTGGGCAATTCCTGGTGGCCCCCAGGATGGGCTTTTCTGCAGGATCCGTCTGGCGGCAGCTCCATGGATCAAGTGCCTATGGAGGGAATCAACCAGACGCCGTGGCTGCAATGCCCTCGGAGCCTGTCCAAAACCTGTTGCCTTTCATTCCCTCCCTCGGTGTGTAGCAGCCCTGCTGTGTTCCAGCAGGTTTCTGTTTTGTGTCTGTGTGTCTGGGGAGGGGCAGACAGGAGGGAAACCAGGGACCATGAGCATCCCTCTGGTCTCCTCCCTCGGTGTCACCTCTCCAGGGTCCCCAGCGTGGTAATGCTCGGTGGCACTGCGTGTTTGCCAGCCGGGTGCCTCAGTGCAGTCGTGTTCTCTGTTGTGTAAGTCGTGTTGTCCCAGTAAATCACAGCCTGCTTGACTGCCCGTTGTGAGTCCTTCATTTTGGGGTCTTTTTTTCCCAGTGGTTTGTCCCCATCTTCCCCTGGGGCACCCCAGCTTGGCTGGAGCCTTGCGTGGGTTGTCCATGAACCCCCCATCCTAATGGAATGCATGAGTTAAGATTTGGATTTCGGAAGGGAAGGAGCTTCCTTCAGGTTCAGGGTGGGGTTGTGTTTTGCAAACCCTAAACTGCACAGCACTTTGTAAGCTGATGGATCCAGGGGTTTAAACCCAGGAACCGTCTGGTTTAATTCTTCTCTGAGGCAGAGCTGAGGAGCTGGGAAATCCTGTTGCCATCTCTACCTCTAGTACCAGGGCTTTTGGCAATTTACCCATCTCCCGGGCCAGCGGAAGGATGCCAAAATCCTTCTGCCTTCATCCTACACCTTCCTTAATTAGTGCTGTTATTACAGGTATTACTACAACCACTGTCATGTTTCCCAACCCAAAGCAGGAGGTAGGAGCTATGTTATCTCCCATTTTCCTCTTGACAAGCAAGGACCTGCTCCCATCCCCTCCTGCCTCTGCTGACCACGGTGCAGCTACATATATATAAAAAATATAGATAGTTATGGCCCCGTTTGGCCCCTCTGGACCAGAGCAGGGGGACTGGATGTCCCCATCTCATCCCTCCCACCTTCACCAGCCCGCTGTGTGTGCCCACCAGGGAAGGGCGCTGGGGCAGGGGTTGGTGATTCCTTTCTAATCCTCTTTTCCTTCCCAAATTCTCCTCCCTGCCCCAGAGCTGCTCATCTTTGCTGCATGGGTGGAAAATGCTGCTTTACCCACCACCTCACCCTGGACTGAGGTGAGGGACCCCCCGTGTGCTTTGAAAAGTGCCCGGCCGTGTTTGCCCGCTGTGCTGCAGCAACTCTGCCTTCATTAGCTGGCCTTCAGTCGGTTAATTGGGCCGCTAATTAGAGCAGAGATGACTGTGAGGAGAGGCTGGGAACTGCCACCTTCTCTGGGGACAAGGGTGGGTCTCCCTGGACAGAGTGGGGACGAGTGTCTCTGGCCACAGCATCTCCAGAAGGTCCCCATCAGCAGCCCCCTTTGCACCCAAGGGGACATTCACCCCGTGAAGTCATCGCCTTACGGAAGGCTGCTCCGAGGCTGTTGCCAGGGTGACCGTGAGAGCCTTATTAAAAGAAATTAGTTTGGGTACGGTTGTCAGACAGGGCTTAATAAATAAGCCCCTTTACACTGTGTAAATAAATATTTGCACGGGGAGGGAGAGGCTTCCCAGCCCCGGGTGGCATCATGCCATGACTGGTACCGAGGGGGTGCTTAAGGCAGAGAACTGGCCAAACTGGGGCAGCCCCGATGTAAAAACTACACCCCTGGGGCTGCCGATGCTGGTTCCAGGGGGTTCTGGTGGGTGGTGGGACCCCGCAGGGACCCCTCCGTGTCCCTCCTGCCCCAACATGGGTTGGAAAGGGGAGATTTTGCTGCCGAAAGTCTCTGCCTGCCAGGGCTGTTGTTCCTCCTCCGCAGGGGCTCGTTAGCCGGCATCCGAAGGAACCTTTCCTTGCTTTGAAGGGTTATGAAACCTGCGGGAGAGGGGGAGGACAGGAGAGCTTAAAAAAGAGCTGTGGTGTCGTGTCGTTGTCGTCCCCCCACCTCCCAGCAACCCAGCCATCGCCTGCCGAAAAGGGCTGGCAACGTGCCGGCAGCCGTTGGAGCACAGATTGCGCCTCTGCCCCCGTCCGCCCGCCAACCCGCCGCCGACCGGGTGGAGAACTTTGCTGAAAAATGAGCTTTTTAACAGCTTTTTGTGTCTTTCCCCCATCACTGCTGAGGAGAGTGGGGGATATAAAGGAGGGCCTCTGCCCCGCTGCATCTGCAGCCCCCCAAGAGCATCCGCAAACTGCTCCGCAGCTCTTTTGCTCCCCATGTCTCCAAATCGCAGCAGAGCAACATCTGCCCGAGATGCTGGGGAGAGGGGCAGCAGCCATCCCAACAAACCCTCACCCCCAAAGCCTGGACCAGGGAACAGTGTGGGAATGTCTTATATTAACCACAAGACTGGTTCTTTTCATTTTTTTCTTTGCTTTGGGGATGTTTTTCCCTTTGATTTTCCCCAATCCCAGGGCCTGGGCACGTCGGCGAGGGATGCAGCCGGTTGGTGCCGTGGGCTCCGTGGCTCCCGAAATAGAGCTCAGGGGCAGCTTTTGGGTGTCGGAGGCATCTGAGCGAAGTCATGTGGATGTTATGCAAGACTTGATGATAGGCTGTAAACAGCTATTAAAGTGATTGACGAGCCCAGGACGAAGTTTTGAGGGGGGGGGAGGGGAGGGGGGGAGGGGGGAAGAAGGGGAAAGATGAGTAATAATGATTAAAATAATTAGCAAATCGAGACGTTCCATAAATTAGGGGAAAGCTTTGTGAGGACGGAGGAAGGTGCGGTGAAGAAATCGTGTTTGAGTCGGGGAGTGTTCTGGGGCTGATATTAAGCACAGAAAGTTTGGAAAAGGGTTTTGGTTTTTTTTTTTGCCCAAGCCTCTGGGTGCCAGGAGGGCTTCGCTCCCTCCAGAACAGACAATAAGCAATTCCAGCTGAAATCTGGCCGATTTGGGTTCGCTGAGCTCTGCCAGATCCTGGCACCCCCAAAACCCAGGGGCTGAGCAGCTCGACGGGAGTAGCCCTGAGTTAATTAGGAGAAACAAGCAGATTATGGGGAAGACAGCTTCTATTTATATATAAATACTCCAGTAATCAGCAGCGAAGGGCAAGGGAAATCCAATAGAAATATGTGGCTGTTTAAGAAGCTTTCTGAGCAAAACGTTACACAACAAGTTGCGTTTCCCTGGCTCTGTCGCCAAGAGGTTGGGAAGCTCTGCAGAGAGACCTGGACAGGTTGGATCGATGGGTTGAGGAACTGGGATGAGGTTCAACAAGGCCAAGGGTCGGGTACTGCTCTTGGGTCACAACAACCCCCTGCAGCGCTCCTGGCTGGGGGAGGAGTGGCTGGAAAGTGCTGGTGGAGAAGGACCTGGGGGTGCTGGTGGACACCCGGCTGAGCAGGAGCCAGCGTGTGCCCAGGGGGCTGAGAAAGCCAATGGCACCCTGGCCTGTGTCAAAACCAGCGTGTCCAGCAGGAGGAGAGGAGTGATGGTGCCCCTGCACTGGGCACTGGTGAGGACGCACCGTGAGCACTGGGTTCAGTTTTGGGCACCGCAGGATAAAAAAGG
>JANHFX010017900.1:140426-176963 GCA_027560015.1 Chloroceryle amazona | reverse complement strand
CAGCCCGCAAAGCAGCCCCCGGGGGCCGCTCATCCCCGGAGCGGGGGCAGCAGCCCCCTGGTGGGGGGGGGTTATTGCTCAACGTGAAATTGACACGCGGCGTGCGGGGCAGGGAGCCGGGCTGGCAGTTCCGAGCCGCTTCGGCCGGCGCCTGCCCAGAGCAGTAGCCGCGGGAAGAGAGGTGGGAAACAGAGAGCAAGACCCCCCCCCTTATCAGCCCCCTGCCCTTCGCGTGGGCTCCTGTTCCCTTTCCGCACGAGGGGGGCAGAGCTCGCTCAGAAAGTGCAGGACCCGGCAGCCACGAGGCCATCCGGGCACCCTTGCGCCAGAGCCTCGTGCCCAAAGCCCCTGCCAACCCTGGGTGCAAAGATGCTCCGTGGAGACCCCGCTCTGGGCAGCAGTTTGGCCACCGCTGGAAGGGTTCCTGCCAGGCCTGCCTTCCCTCGCTCCACACCCCCCAACCGTCCCCAACTCGGACACTACAGCAACGCTCTTCTCCTCCGGTACCTGGTGGTGTGTGGACAGTATCTTGTCACTCAACCCCGTGCCTACACCAGCAACTCTTCTTCCGTCACTACGCGCGGCAGGAGGTGCTCAGGGGCAGTACCAACCATGACGTGCATTCAGCGCTGGGGGTAGAGGAAAAACCTAATGGTGAAAAGGCAGTTTTGAACGGGATTTACGTGGCAATCACCAAAACCTGTCTTTTCCAGGCGATCACATCTTCACAGTGCTCCTCCAGCACCTCCCCAGACGACAGGAATTGCTGAGCCCTCCTTACTGGAATGTAGTACTTGCTTGCTTTAGGAACTGAGCTTTAATGGGGAGAAAGGTCTTTGGAAAAAAATGGGATTCAAGCATTTTATTCAGGTGTAGCCTACAGTCTGCGTTTCTGTTTTGTTACCATTAGAAAAAAGCACTCCAACTGAAGGGACCTTCGTCACAACGTGCTAAATAATTTGGCTTAGTATGCTAATGGCAGTTGCTATTCTAAAATGAAATTCAAAATACCTAGAGTAGTTGTGAGCACATGAGGACTTCTAATGACATACAGACTACAGACTTTATTAGCAGAAAACTGCCAAGCAGAAACCATTTAGGCAGCAGATAGTATTGTTTCTTTAAGTAATCTCTCTGAATACAATTTGATGCCAGTATTTCAACAATATTTCAATATAGCCAATCCATTCCAGTCTTCTAGTGTTAGCGATGTAAAGGATCATTCCAGGCCAGATCATATTCTTTTATTTTATCCTTTTCTGTCAGAGAAATCCCTTCCCCCTTTCCATTTTATAAAAATCCTTCCCTACAAGAAACAACAAAATTACTTATTGCGCCGTGATTGAAAACATGCCTTCCCTGCTCCTTTGGTCTGCCTGGCCCATGGCCTCATATTGGATTGATTATCTGCAGCGAGCAACCTTGCTCAACCATGCCATGTGCTATTACTTGCCTCCCTCTTGCTCTCCCAGTTCACACCAATCCCCATCATCCCGCAGACTCGCGTTCTTGGACTCCCCGCGCTCCCCCCGCCCCGCTACAACGCAAGGTCGCTCGTCCAGGAAGATGCCAATGCAAAATTCACAGTTTTTGGGTGATACAGATGCTCAGCTCAGACCATTCTGGAATAGAAAGTCATCCTCTCTCCCAGAGTATTTCTTTGGGATAAAAAAGCCCCCAAACCTCGGAAGAACAAGTATCCTTTGTCCTGAAAGTAGTAAGCCAATTTCTGAGTCATAGATTGTCCCGGGTTGGAAGGGAGCTCTGAAGATCCCCTAGTCCAACCCCCTGCAATACACATTAGACACTTTTCCTCTCATCATAACGAGTACACCGAGTTGACATCAATCATGACACAACTTTAGCAGGTTTAAACAACTAGTCGCTGTAGAGGAGAAAGAATATCTTCCATCAAACCAGAACATCTTGCAAGACTCCCACCTCGTTTCTCCATCCTTTCCACTGCTGGTTGACAAATGCGGATAAACATAGCGGCAAGCCATCTGCTTCTCCTTGGGTTGCCCCTGCTCTCTGCCATCAAGTCTCTCAATGAGCTCGCCCTGTAAAAAGTAACCCTCTAAAAAGTAAAAATTGACAAAACAAGGTTTCCTGAGATGGAGTCTGGGTCTTCCAGCCTTAGGGAATTTCTGCGTCTCTGCCCTGAGCAGTTAGGTAAACGCTTTTGCATTCAGCCAGATTAGTGCCCAATCATCTCCTACAGAGAGGAGAGACTGAGTTGTCACACTGTTATTAGTACTGTCAGAAAGAGTTTGTAAAATTAGTTCCAGTTCCCAGAGGCCTTACGCAAGTGTCTATTTCTTTCCATTCACTACAAAGAACATCTAGATAGGCAGCTGCCTTGGAAAAATTACATTTACAGCATTGGCAGTAAGAAATTGCAGGAGTGCACAGCTCATTGCATATTAAGTGAGGAAACTGTAACACTAACTTGTAAAATGCAACCGTCCATTTCTATCAACTGAGACTGAGGGGGTTTTATGAAATCTGCCATCTTCTCTACAAAAAAAAAGAAAGTAAACCAATAAAACGCTGGCAAAACAGTAGGGTTTGGATGCGTTGAACTATAGTCCTGGACAGAACGTTATATGAATTAAGGCAACTCCGTTCCCCAAACGGGAACACAAAGATCTGAAGAAAGATTGTTACATAGAGCAAAGAGCGTGAGTGATGACATCCTGCACGTTGTTTGTGTTGGAGCTATGGAGATATCCTTACTCCGATCAAGCAATACCTTCATTCATGACATGGTAGCATTAATTCTCAGGGTAATTAAGGGAAATTCTCCCGTGGAAATCAGTAGTGTAAGAAACATCCCAAACCCCTCTCCAACTTAGTGACAGAGCAGAATAAAGAAGCAGAGGCACCGATTCACTTGTCACAGACTCCAAACACAAGCTTTTCTCCCCCACTCTTCAAAACTTTTGACTGAGCGAAGACACCAAATGTCTGGTCTGAATTTAAACAAGTAATTGAAAACCACAACTGTGGATTTCATGATGAAGGTCCAACAGAGACCTGTCCCAAGCATAACCAAATTGAATGAGGTGTTCTAAGCACATTACTGGAAACATTTCCTCTCTTTTGGCTGTTAACAGATGCCTGGAGCCTGTGCCCATGCATTTCCTTCCTTAATCTCCAAAATTAAAAGTCCAAACTCTACAAATCAATAATTGAAATGCAAGTTTCCATTATTGACTTCATTTGGTACATGCATAGAAGTGAACAGTACGTTTGAAACTGGGGAGAAAACTCGATCCAAAACAGCAGCAATGGTATCTATCAAATTACTGCTACTTCCACCATGCAAATACGAGAACAAGTGAACTAGAATTTTAACCCTACAGACATTTCACAGAGCAGGTGCAGCTTCAGCATCGTAGAAAGACTGCAAAATAACCCCCTCTGTAGCCAGCATTCCTCTTTTCCTGACATCACTGTTCGCTGGTTGGTATTTGAGGCAGGATTACTACAGGATGCACTGGAAATTCTCTATGACATTAAAGTATCGTGCGGGGTTAAGAGAGGACTTCAGCTGTCAAACTAAAAAGAAATAACCTAGCAGACAGTTCTGCTTTGTAGTCAGGCTTTGAGAAGAAAAGTTTACCATCTAAAATTGCTACTGAGGTCAAATCCCAAGATTCAAACCTGATGCAACAGGACAGTAATAACCATCGCTGTAATGACAGAGGTTGTATGGTGCTGATCACTGAAAGGCAACAGAAACCATTTCCATCAACATGCCCCTTATGCATCATTAAGGAGAGGTAGCCTGCAAAGAATTACATGGGATTTTCTGCAGGAACCATTAGACCCAGATTTATATAGCACAAAGTAGACTTATTACTTATTTGTAGGCTAGAGAAAGCAGGCATTCATTAGTGGCTCACCGAGAGAATGCACCTCAGTAGTCAAAGCATTACTCTGTGCTGTGCACATATCTATTATGATGGATAACAACACCATGCAAAATGCACCTCAAATCAATATTTTTCACAGATAGGCAGTACAAACAGAGATAGTCCCTTCAAACACCCTTCTCTGTCACAGCTTATTTTGTAAGGAAGCCTTCATAAAGAAAACAGTATCTCCTCTTCCTCCTTCGGGCAGACTGGCTTACAAAACGAGCTGTTAAGGCTCTTCTGGTGACGTCACAAACCACAAGAATGAAGATGAATTCATCAGAACTTGAGAGATACGATTACAACCCAGAAGTTCAGAATATTGGCATTAAAGCCACATCTGGTTTATCTGCGTATCTGGAATAAATTCCAACATTGATCTCAGCATTTGTCTTGCTGTGCAATTTTTCTTGCCGTGTCTGTACAAACAGGCAATTGTCCCGTGCACGGGGTTAAGAAATACGCCCATGGCTGCTGCTAAGCTGTTCATGAAACATCCAGGGGGAAAACCACACCTTAATGAAGATAGCCTGTCAGCCTGACTCGCCATGGAAATGTCATGAACAGTCTAATGGCATTCCTAGAAGTTATCTGGCAGTTACTTTCCGTGTAGTTTTGGAAATGAGTCTGCCACCTTTGAAGTTAAAACTTGAAATTTAATGTGTACGCTTCCAAGTATAAAATCATTACACTTACAGTGCACAATAGAGGTCTCATTTTAATCTTTTTAATCATCCAGTCATCTCTGCTCTTTGAGTTCTGCAGAGAGAAAGGCTTTGCTGATCAGATGATCACAGAAAATAATGGGGCTGTAAAGAGAACATCTGCATGAGTTGCCCGTTCTCTTCCCATCTTCCCATGGTATCACTAGGATTTGTTTTAATTTGAAATATTCTGATTAGCCAAGGCATTTAAAGCACATCCATCATCCAGTACCTCTACACAGCATAAACATCACTAATACCTAGCTATCTGAAGAGAACGGCTGTTCTAGTTCTGCTTTTATTGATAATAATGTTCATTAGAAGACTCGCCATCGTATTACGTGGAGTAATACACGTGGAAAACTAGTACATGCAAAATCAGAGTAGGAGAGACCAAAACTCGAGGATGTCTCCGGCTACACATTTGGTAGCAAGCAGTAAATGGTTATCTTAATTGGAAAAATCCATCCCTCAATCTGCTTTTATTTAAAATATATATATAAATAAATATGCCTGACAGGAATGTTTGCACACATGTGAAAGTTATGAGAAACCACATTGTACCAACAAGGAGCTCCAGTTCACAAGCTAAACAGATGGGTTTTTTTTCCACAGAAGTGGATCTAAACCATAAATGACCAGTGGACTCCACTTGGCAATTCCTTCAAGGTCCCTTCCAGTCCTGAACATTCTATGATTCTATGAATTTCATGAAGATTCCCTCATACCTCAACAGTAAACAAGAGGTGGCATAAAAGGATCTTTTACAACCCTTTGCTCCTCTTCTTTCTTACCACAAGAGTGGTACCCGCTCCTTTTGGAAGAGGAGAGAGGTGACGCTTTTCAAGTCAAGGCTCCAGAAGATGAATCTTGCCATATTTTCCACTTCTGTGTAAGAAAATGGTACAAGTAGGTGACAAAGTGGAGAGAATAATGCAACGGTTGGAGTGGGGTGCAAGTTATAAATAAAATGTAAACGTCTTCATCAAAACAGAGAATAAACAGAGATTTTAAAATACTGCAGTGTAAAGGAAATAGTTAAAGCAGCAATAGTAGCCCAGCAAACAGTTTTCACATTGTTTCATAACTGGCACACAGTGCATTTTTATCTATTTTGGAGAAGACCGACCTGCACTGTAGCCTGGAGAGACTGCCAATTGCTGGGGAGTTCTTCCCCTTGGAAGGCTTAGTGCTAAGAAGCTGCATTCTCAAAAACCCTTCCAGCCAGTCAGCCAGCCAGAGGGGCATCAGCTTCCTCCTAGCAGGCTTCACTATTCCCCTTCATTTCTATCACACCCTGCTCTTCCACTGCAGTCAGGAGGCCTTGTCCTCAGCTGTTCCCCAAACTGCTCAGTTCATCACCTGCTAAAGGACCGCATCCACTTCTGAAGTCAAGTCCTCTGAAAGAACTCGAGCAGGACCTGTGCTTCAAACTTCCCTCTGGCTGAAAGGCAACTGAATAGGATTATGCTGATTGCATAAACACACAGGTATACAGTCACTCAAACAGAAGAGGGAAGAATTCCATTTAAAAACCAGCCCAGAGCATAGTTTAAGGCAATAGGCAACATTTTCCACTACCTTTCAGGGTTGCCTTCTGTTTCCCCAACAGTTTCAGTTGCAACAAGATTGAAGGCACAGAAGAATAAAGCTAATAGTAGAATCTCTGTCTCTGATTTTGTGTTATCTCAGCCTTACACGTCTCTAAAAATATTGTAGAGAGGATAAAAATATGAGGAAAGTAGTGTTTCTATTTTTGCACCATAGTCTTAAGACGGTGCTGAAATGCAGCGAGGAAGAAAAGATCCTAAAAAAATTCTTGCTGTTGAAGCAGAGTCATTGTTCTTGAACTGAATACAGCCTCTGCTTTATTACAAAAGGCTGGATCTTGGCTCTGGGGTACATAACACACTGGAACCAGATCAGGTTGTTTTTGAGGCAGTTACCTATGCATATCTTGGTAGTTGCCTCATTCGGAATGTTAAAGTTCAGCCACAAAACCTCTGGGCACCACATTAGTATTTCAATCTTCACCATAACCAGCCTGGCAGCATCGCACGGCGGTCAGGTTCCCTTGGGAGAATCACCAAGGGATGCCAATGCAGCTCTTGCCCATTCCATCATGATTCCCAGAGGTTTGTCTGATGAATCCTTCCTTGATTTTTCAAGTCAGTTTTTATCAGTGCTGTTCTCATACTGGTAAATCTCCAATCCAAATTAACACAGCATTAACTCATCTCCTGAGCACTAAGGGGTAGGATGCAGACAGGCACCTCATGCCTTTGCAGGGTTTTTCTGCAGCATAAAGCACTGCGCATTACCAGAAGTGGCAGTTTGTATCTACACGCACAGGTAAAAGGTCTTAGGCTAGCACGAACACTAATCAAGTCATCAAAATAGGATTAGGGTGACGTCTTGGATGTGTGGTTTTAGCTCTCTTCTGAGAAGAGGTTTCATCTCTAATGAGGTAGTTGTTAGATAACACAAATGGCTCTGTGTCTATAGTGATAACATGAGCAACACTGGATGATGCAAGATGATGCATTTCTTTTGCAGATGTCTCCCATCTGCACGGCAGCACCAGCTTTTTTCTTTTGGAGAAGGGCTGTGTTCGTTATGGGGAAAAAAAAATAAAGCTTGCTATCAATCACGATCATCTTTGAAGACTTTGAGATCCTAGTCAGGCAGGATAGTCAGGGAAAGACACTGCATTTGGCAGGCAGTTCTTCCCTAGGGTACATAACTTATTTTGATGTATCTCATGAAGATAAACGTATTACACCTAAATACAACTCCTATTGTGTACATTTCACTGCAGTCCATTACCAGCCTTGGCAAGACAGGGTAATTCAATATCCTCCCCTATTATTTCATATTTCTAGTTTACTCATGGTGAGGATTGCCAGTATAATAAGGACTTTGGGAAACCAAATTTTATTTTAGTGGAGCACACGAAACCAAACTCAGTAATTTTTAGAAGCATAGAATAAACCAGTCCTTGCTCAGGACAATACACAGTCTAAATAGATGAAACAAAGTAAGTGACCTTAGCTGAACATACTGAGAAAGTAGATTTAGTGATGTGCCTTGTGCTTCCCCATAGGAAATCTGTGGCCAATAGCCAACTGAAAACAGATCTCCCGAGACTCCGTTTAAACCACTAACCAAGAGGCCAATATTGAAAGGATGAAACCGAATGCAAGAACAACAAAAGATTATTTCCCCTCCCCCTCATCCACTTTGCAAAAAGCTCTATTACAATCATATGAGTAATTAAGAGGCTGACCACAGAGCAACTGGAGTCACATAAAGCAATGTACGCTCACCGACCTCCCTGCTACCCACTCCCCTTGCCCGGTCCATGTGCTCGCCATAGCACTTCTGCAACAGGCAGCACTCTACAACAGGGTCTGCTGCAGTCTGCTCTAGACCGAGGGGTTTTGGGTTTCCATATTTATTGGATCACCACCTGTAAGCATGACTAATTGTTCTCAGCATCCCGGTGAGGACCGTAAGCCATCTAGCTGATCTCCCTGACAGTATCCGTGAGGCAATTCTCCACCATGTGTTAGTTTCTTAGGCACCAAGTCAAAATTTTCTTTTCGTTGATAGAACAAATAGAACAGACCTGTGAAACTCCATGTGAGCAAACAGGGTCCATGAGACACAGTATTTGTCTGTGAAAAGTAATTTCTGAAGGGGAGCAGCAGCCCAGAAGGTACTCACTGTCCTGATGGTACCGAAACAACCTCTACTAAAAATCATATTTCACATGAGTTAAATCTAAACCACAATTTGCTCTTTCCAGTTTATTTACTGTTACAGAGCCATTGGCAATATGGTATCTTGCTCTCTCCTGGCATTTTAAATTTTTGTTTCTTATTATTCCAGTTCCATATTTGAAGGGATGTAAATCCTTTTTTCCTCAAAGCCAAGCTAGCCTGTAAAGATGTTTTCTGAATGCAAGTCACTGCCATTCTATAGGGCACACTCCCTTTCTGTCCATCCATTCCCCGCCCTGTTTTGGTTTGGTTTTTTTGAGCCTAAAATAGCCCCTTGGGCATCCTAACCTTCAGTGGCACAAGGGTTATATCAGAGGAAGTGACTCAGAATTACACTGCCAATCAATATCTACCAGCATTTCTTCCTCAGCGTTACCAAGAGTCAGCTATGTCCATGTAATCAGGCCATTAAATACAGCCATTTGTAACGTGCTTAAGTTTGATGTCAGCATTTACTTCATAACAGTTATGAAAGCTGTTGCACTGGGCAACGAAATCACACTGCACACAAATTCCCATCCTCTATTTCTGACCAAGCTTCGTTTCTAAAATAATCCTACCACTAAACAGTCTTCTGAGCCTGAAGGCAGCCAAAAGACTGGGTGCCTGGGGTCAGGCTGATATTTCCTTAGTGGTATTTGACTTTGAATGTACATACACCTGCAAAGTATCAACAAATCAGCCATGTGGTAGCAAATACTAAAGGGCCACATTTGCACAATCAAAATTCCAATTAAGCCAGCAATCTCCAGGGCACTTACCCACTGCACAAAGTTCCTGAGTTGCTCCTTAAAGTTAACTGGGCGCCTGTGTAAAATGAAAGAAATGGCTGAAGTCCACCTGAATTTACTGTCTGGCTTTCAAAACATTGCAATCCCCCCCCATTATTATACTCTAGAGCATTGTGGGGACTACGGGGCATGAAGAACAGGTTCACACGATCCTTCTGGAGAGCCACCCAAGCCTGCACGTGTTTAGCCAAACTCCACTTGCAGATTTCAGTGCAGTCATTCACCAACAGCTGAGGAGGGGTGGGCAAGACCAGGACTTGTGACAGTGGCCACTGCTCCCCAAACTTGTTCGGTACAATTTTCTCTGTCTTTGTTTTCCCTGTAAGTTGGAGGAGCTATCTGCACAATGACAAGAAGCAGCCCACAAAACAGAAAATCTGGAACATCTCCTCAGAAGGAGGAAAGAAACTGCCTCACTCCCATTCAGAGCACGCCCAAGCTGGATTCCAGTTACATCAGAACATTATTTCCAGGGTCAGATCTTTGGGCCATTTAGTCCAGTTAAAAAGAAACAATAAAAAATCCCAGTAATGTTACTGGCATGGTGGTTTCACCCTCATTCTTTCCTGCTTGTGTATTGCTTCATATTTCTGCCATGAAGTTTTTTATTCAAATAGGAACCTAAACTTTCCCCAAACTCTTTTTCACCCTCCTGGGCATTGTCTAAGGAATTAAGGGAGAGCTTTGCTTTATTCTTCTGAACAGGGCAGGAGCTGACCCTTTCCCATTGCTAAGGAACACGCCCAGTCTGCTCCAAGCAGCAGCAACAACTATTTTTACTACAAAGTAAAGACCAAAAGATTCAGCAGAGGAAGGAGATTTTTTTATTTATAGTACCTTTATCATTGCATATGGAACACCTATCTTCCTTGAGAATACCTGTTGCACATTTAAACTGCTCTTCTTTCTCTCACTCCAATGCTTATACTGCACTAGTTTGGTTTGGGTCAACAGTTTGCCTGGCTGTCCAGCTTGATGAGCCTTGGGAGGACTTCAATCCATGGCAGCCCTTTCCTCTTGCCTCTGCTACAGGTTCTCCTGTAACAGGACATGTTCGGTGCTTTGGCACAGCCACCTTTCCTGGCACAGCTGCCACAGGCACTGTGGCTCAGAGGTCATCACTGACTACTTGGCATCATTTCTGTGCTTGTCTGATTGGCTTGAAGGGAATGCTGCTGACTCCTAACCCTGTCTGTCTGCCCCTGGAAGCTCTCTACCCACCAGCACACCCTCTGAAGGGACCGTAACTGAACACTACTGAGTCACAGCAAGGAAGGATTAAGCTGTCTAGAGTTGGGTCATTAAAAAATAGCTCACAAACGGAGGTCAGGGAGCATTTCATTTCTGCCTTTGCCATAGACAGTGATCCTGACGAACTTCAAAACCAAGATGGAGTTTAAATCCTGCATGACTCATTAAAGTACTCACTGCTAGGCTACAGCTGCAGCAGGACTGACTCCTCCAAAGAAACTCTTCCCTGGGGCATGCAAGAGAATACCTCAGAAAGGTGCTTCAAGGCACAGGGGACACGGGGGTACTGTGACTGCCAACGACTTTCTACCAAGAATTCTGCAGAGGAAGAGCAGACAATCTGCCATTGCCTCATTTCACTTGGCTTTAACCCCACTTCAAGGTGCTGTCGAAAGCTCGGGAACCTGGTGCTCTTCTAAAACCATTCACAATAGTTGGCTTACCTCAAGTTCTTCCTCTCACTTTCAGTGTTGCTTTTGCTCCATCTTCACAGACGCTCCTTTGTCTACTGCTATTCTTCCCAGTTCTCCTGCGAGTGACAAAGCAGCAGACCCAGGCTGAAGCAGTCACAGCACTTCACACCACTTCTCTGCCCAGGGAGCACCTCCCAGGCAGCGTTAGGAAGAGAGCAACCCTGAGAGCTGGCATTTAAATGGAGGAACAGAAAGCCCTTAATGGAGCACACTGGGGTGGCATTCATTTCAGCTGGGTTAATCTCATTCTGCAGCAGATGTCAACAAGAGGTCAAGTAGAGACACCTGTCAGAGGAGCCCTGGGGAAGCAGGATAGGTGTAAATATCTTTATTGCACTTTCAAATTTGGGATCGCTTCGGCTCGAGCTTTAGGCTCAGTACAACTCGCTATATATTTTGTAATGCAGCCAAACTTGCCCTAGCTTTTCTTCTTCTGAGGCTTATGATCTCTTGTACATCTAGAATAAGTTTAACCTTCTTCATTGAAATAATTTTGTATTTCTGAATGTCTTTGTAAATACTTGAGTAACACCCCAGTTTTCAGCTGGTGCTCACAAACTGAGGCATGGCTTTCCATGCTGCCCTCCCCCATCTCTAGCATCACAAAGAGCACTTGTCGACTGTTTGGTCAGTGCTTGATGTAAACAATCACAGATGAGTGCTGCAACACACTTCTCCCTTCAATACTGACCTTTAAGCAAGGATGGTGTTTGAAATCAAATGTGTTTTTATAAAGAAGGAAAGAGAAAAACTCTAAAGACACGGCGTTTGTTTGGGGGTCCTGGTAGCTAACTGCCCCTAACAGCATGGCCACAGAAGAAACCTTCAAGCCACTGCCCCCGCAGAGCAAATCAGGGGAGGTGGAGGATAATTACCTGGCTATGGCCTTTGCCAAGAGACTTCCATCAACGCTGTGCTTGTCACGTATAACATCCTGGGACCTTTAATGTTGTTAATTTCTCATAGTCCCTCAGTAAGGTAAGAACACAGGATCTCTACTTCATCTCTAGGCTGACACCCCCAGCCCCATCAGAGTGCCCGCAGCTCAGCCTGCGGCAGCGGAACCATTCCCATCCCCTGGAACACCTGCTGCTCTCCGGAAAAGATTCTCCCATTGCGATCGGCGCTTAGCCCACTGCTTAACCTGCAAGAGGGGCCAGGGTGGCAGCTCCAACCACGCTGCTGCCACTGGCCAGGAGTGCATTCAGACTGTGCTGCTCGTAGGAAGACAGGTTTTTTTCTCTAAACTGATTAACATATTATTCCCACCAGTTCCCTGAAGGAAGGAGATTGCTGTGTGGGCTGCCTGGCTGTCTCGCTGCACATCTAGGATGTTGCCAGTAGCATTCACTGCTTCGGTGGCCAACTAGTAGAAATTCTTCACAGTAAACTTCTGACATTCAGATCAGGAAAAAACAGAGCCCTTGAAGTGGTCTAGCCATGGCATTTGCTTCCCGCATTATGTCTATTATATAAAGGAAAATAAAGTAGGATGCACTGTGAATAGCAATGGTAGCACTGAGTGCTGCTGGAACTGGCTGTTCCATTCTGCAGTGCAGCATTCCAAGCTTACAGAGTGGGGATGAGCTGCGTGGAGGAAGAAGGAGGAGGAGAAAAAAGAATTCTGCTTAGGAAGATGCTACCTGAAGGTCACATGAACGTAGGAGAAACTCCAAGTCAGTCCTCTGCAACGACTTGTACGAGCATTATATGATCACTGCATGTGAGGCGTGGAAGAAAAAGACCCATGTTTCCTGCTTGCATTTTTGAACTGGATTGTTCTGAGCCAGCTGCCCCAGGGGTTTCTGGACCATGGTTTTGCTGTGTACTTACACAGACTCTGATGCAGTTGGTTCTCGGGCACGACTGGCAGCCATGGAAGCCACTGCAAAAATAACAATTTTCATGGTTGTCATCACCATCATAATCTGTGTTTTCACTTCTACTTTACATAATTACAGGTAGGAAAAGGCACTAGAGAACTCAGGAACCTCAAGTTCCTTGGTTTCAGAAGCAATGTGAGCTGAACAGACGTGCCGAGTTCCCCCGCTCACTAATCCAGCACCGGCCGCCTTCTGCTGTGACCTTCTGCAGAGCATCACAGCGCTCCAGCCCCTGAAACGTTCCCATTTTCATTAGCCAAGGTATTTAATAAAGAACGGGAATATTGCTAGTAATTTAGCATCTCATTAACAATTGTATTGTGTTAATGCATGTATCCCTGAAATCAATCATTAGTTCAGACAATTTTCTGGTATCGGAAAGGTAATGGCTTCCAACTTCCACTGGTTTAGCCTCTTGCAAATCTGCAAGACTTTCTGTGAGACTAAATTCCACCAGAGCGTACCCCGACTAAGTCGTCTGGCTTTCCAGAGAAGCAAATAAAACAGAATGAAAAAAAAAAAAAAGAATAGAAATAAACCCGACAGGTTTCACTCTCTCTGCAGAAAGTGACAGAGGCCAGCTTGGAAGAGCTCAGAACTGGGTACACGCAGGCTGCACGCTGGCAGGCTACAAAAACGCCACTCCAAAGAGCTGCCGGAGCCAGGATTTTGCTGCATTATTATGAGGGTACTCAAAGCATAACATTTTGTTAGGTTGACTATAGACCTACAAGAAGTTCCCGAAACCATCTGCATCTGGTGTTTGTGCCATTCCATGATTACATCAAGTAAAGCCGGGAGCTGGGATAGGACAAGCTCACGTCCGGCTTTTGCAGCAGTGTTCATCTGAAGCGCTTGCATCTGACATGGAGATAGTCCCAAGGTCACTGAAGGAAACATTCCCACTGACCTGGTGGAGTTCTGGACTTCAGCTAAAGATGCCAAGATGTCCTGCTGCAAGAGCAGCGAGGAATGCTGCTTCTGAAGACTTCCCATGAAGGCACTGGGAACTATTTACTGCAGAGCCCGTTTTAGGAGTCACTTTGCCTTTTCTATACTGCTGTCCCTGGTTAGTGCCCTGGCATTCCTAAGCATCCCCGAAGAGCTGCTACCCCCTGGAAAAGAGCGTGGAGCCCTCGAGTAAATCTCCGCAGACATCAGTACATGTCCTTCTTGGGGCAGCACTAGCCAGAGCACAGCGCCGTGGCCCGCTGCCACTTGCAATGCTGTGCACGGTGCCAGGAGGTGGTGCCAGGAGGTGCTGCCAGCCCGTGGGGCACTCTGCCTGGGGTGCCATGTGGGCAAGAGAGCGTCTCAGCCCCAGAATGATCTGTGGGCTCTGGAGGTCTGAACCCAGGTGAGTTCGTAAGATACTGAGCTTGTTTTAAAGGCAGCAGAGAAACAGCAAGAAGAAAAACTGTAAGTGTGGTGTAAATTTTGCTACTATTTTTGAGTAAGATTTGCATTGAATGAGCACTGCTGGAAGGCTCGGGGCCTCTCCTGTGGCTATGATTTTCCAATTCAGCTCTCAACCGGTGAGAAACACTTGCCTGGTGTTTGTACCTTTGCTTTCAAAACCATCTTACTGATCTCTCTGCCACTAGCTGTAAAATCTCAAAACTAAAATCGCGATTCATCCCCTGCCAGTGACCCTACACATGAAATGGAATAGCCAGGAGCACTCCGGGGAAGGGGCTGGGGCTCGATCTTTCTCTGCATACATGATTTGAAACTGTGACTTGCAGGAAGGTCAATGACAAAACCATTTAAACAGCAAGTTGAAAACTGAACGAAAGATGCTTCTCAGCTACAGATACCGGGTGGGTTAAAGGATTCTCTTGACTGAGGCATTAGTTATTAGTGTCCAGAGCTGCTGTGAAAAGAGGTCACCGCTGAGCATGCTGAGACACAGCCAAGTTCTGCTGCTCTGCAGACAGCCACACAGTTACCCTCAGCTCCACTCACCGCCTGAAGCATGCTGGTGGCTACAGGAAGGGCAGAAATTGCTCGTGGAGGCTGAGTCTCTGGCTGTGTCTATACCCAGTAACTGGCGAGCCACTTTTCTTCCCTGTTTTTCTTTAGTGAACCTCTGCCCCTCATCTGTGAGGAGGTTTCCTACTGCTCTGACAGATAGCTTGCAATGGTCTGGAGATCTCCTGGATCGCGGCAGCCCGGCCTCATCGGGCGCATCTGATGAAGCACGGTCCTGGGTGAGTGCAGACAGGCACGCACGTTGCAAGTCCCATCACTGTCACTCTGTGGCTTATTCACCTGTCCCCGCTGGGCCTCTGAGAGCTCAGCTCTTGGTTTGGGCTGGGATGTGGCAGCTATGGAAGTTATAATACGTGAAGAAACGCTGCCAGCCTGCAGATAGAGCTGGAGAGGGGACATTAACGGAGGAAGGGCTCTTGCTCACCTAGCAGCCTGTGCTAAGGACACACCAGTGCTGGCCAGGGCTCGTTATAATGATCACACATCACGCCTCTCTCTGCCAACTTGGCAAGCTGGTGACATTTTTGTCTCAGTGTTTGCCAAACACGCCGGTGCTGTTCCGTGGGGTTCTCTGGAGTGTTTCTGAGGACTGGTTGTTCAAGGCTTTTTGCTTCATGGAGAGTCACAGCACCATCTTCAGCCTACTGCTCCTTTAGTTCCCCCATCTTCCCTTGCTCTTGCACTCCAAGCTTTTCCACACAAACCTATCAGTCATGTTTGCAGAGGTCCTGAGAGCATGCCTTGCTTTCTCCCAGGAATTAATTAAGCCACTGTAGCACAGCCCTGCCTGGTCTGACAAACTCAAATTCACCTTACCACGAGCACAGGCTCATCCATCAGTGTACGGAATCTGGGGTGTGTGCGTTCATCTTGCATAAGGGTACGGTCCTAAGCTGGGGGAGACAGAGTGGCCTGATAGGCTGTGCAGAGATGAAGGTCGTGTGTGTTTTACCCTGGAGATCTATTATTTCTAAAGTCCCTTGGCAGGGAGGGGAGGTTATATCTGCATCATTATGGTGAACTCTCGTTTCCTGCAAGGATACAGATAGTTGGGCTCAGATTTGTGCCTTCCTGTGCTCTTCCTTAAATTCTAGTCCTACCATGCTCCTTGTTGTATTTCTCCCAAGAGGAACTTAAGTGAAAGAAGGAAGCTGGGCTTTAACATTTCTGCTTCTTTCCTAATTTGTTGACTCCTGACTGAGCTACTTTGATCACAAATTCTTTTGCTCTCAGCTGCGCCCACCGGTTATGAAGATCCAGTCTGAGATAGACAGGTTTCTGTGAGAAGGCAGCAGTCCAGTTATGATCATAGTCACACAAAAACTCCCTTCCCAAGAGCCAGGCATCTGGGGAGAAAACCAGCAGCTGAAACTCTGTTGCTACAGAAAGAAGAAAAAAATGCTAACTCAGAGGAGCTTTCTGAACCAAACCGGTTAAAGAGTAGTTAATTAAAGCATTAGGAACAGATAGCTGGGTAGAAGATGCTCTGTGCAATTCCCTGGGATGTGAATAATCAATGATTTTGGTGAAGAGAATGTCACGGAGATGCTCTAGTCCAGTTATTAACCCGGGTTTCTGTGCCCTATCTGTGCTCATCTCTCCCAGTTCCTCTGCAGCTCTGGAGAGCTCTGGCTCTTTGCTGCATTCTGATACCAGATGCCAAAGTGCTGACAAGATACGAGCTCTGTTGGTTACTCCAGCGACCCTCTGGATACCGATGGCTTGTGTTGGCATTTTCCCTTAAAGCAGAAGAGAGAAAACTCTGTAAAAGACAACATCTGAAAGTTGCGATGTTTGAGCGCGAGTGGCGATTGTGTCCCTGCTGCTCTGTCTCAACCACGTCAGGCAACCCAGCCTTTCTTCTCACTTGTGCCTGCCAAAACACTCTGCTTCCATGAAAATCAGATTCCTGAGATCTACAATGGACTGGGCCAGACTTCCCATCCTGTTAATAATTTAGAAGCACCTGCAAGCTAGAAAATGGATCCTCTCTTGAGGAAAACACTCCTGGGAGGCTTTTTTTTTTCTTCTTCTTCTTTTTAATGTTTGCTTTTAAGTTGTGGTTTCTTTTGATGAGTTCGTTTGCCCTTGTGCGGTTTGCCTGATTGCAAGGCATTCCTCCACAGAAATAACATAAATATTTACATACCACCCTACATCAGAAATCTCTTTTATAGTGAGATTTCATCATTTGCAGTCCGCAAGTAAAACTCGCAATTAACTGCAACGGGTTGCTGGCATTAGCATTCAAGGGAACTATCAAATCTACAGGGTCTGATGTCACAATGATCGTAGGGGGTTTTTAACGTGCATCTCAAAACCATGCAGCTTCCCTATAGTTAAAGGGCAAATTTGGGTTACATTTCCCAGTGAACACTTCAGCTCCTGATTAGCCAGTGAAACAACACAAACGTGAGCTCTGTAAATGCCCCTCCTGTATTAGCTTTGATTCGGTTACAAACAAGCTGATGGGGTAAGGCACCCACCTGCACGAACTCCTTCCTCCCTGGGGAATCTCCACACCTCTGAGGAGACAGGGAGCTTCAAAGCCTGCTAGCTCCAATTAGTACACTTCATTTCACGAGAAAAGCACTTGTGCGCGACGACAAGGGTTTCATCCTCGCGCAGAGCTGAACTGCCGGCTACGGGAGGGGGTCTGCAAAAGAAAGTCCAGAGGGAGAACGGTGCTGCTATGCACAGGACATCTTCGGGACAGGAGGGACGGGCACAGCTTAACTTTCTTAATGCCTGCCAAGCTCTGCCTCTCCAAATACCTTGCTTTCCGTGTCCCTATCCCATCTTATTTTCCCAGAAAACCTTGGCTTTTGTGAAAAAGCGACGGCTTGAACCACCAAAGATGAAAGAAAGGGTAGAATGAGAGATGGCAGAAAGCAGTCAGCACCCTTTCTAGCACAGGCCTTCCTGTTGCTATGGCAATGTGTCACAGGAGGCATTGGTCTCAGAGATAAAGTTCAGCTCAGTTGAGCTAAATCTGGGTTTTCTTTGTTCAGATTGTTATCCACTGGTAACAAAGCCTGTTGAATCTTCTTGTGAGGGCTGCTCCGTGTTGGATGGCTGCTTGCCAAGGAGGAGCAGGAAGGACGCCCACCACGGAAGACATCAACAGTTTCACTGCATCTCCACAGAGCGGTTCCGTAGCTAGTGCATCTGTGATTTATTACTCTGATCTTCATTAATCTAGTCATAATCCAGCACACATTCTAGTAATTCGGTTGCTTCTTTTTTTTTTTAATTTGGCACACTAACAAGACTACAGGTACAGCTGGTTCCAGGCAAAGCAGGAAAGATTCCAGCAGTATCTTTTCCTACCTTGCCAATGCTTTGCTGTAGTTGCTGCCGGGCTGTGCAGTGTTAGTAACACTGTAGTAAACACTGACTGAAAGCACCTTTTGGAAACCCGTCATCAACTCTACTGAGCACATTTTCTGCCTCTTTTTGAGGTCTTTCTCTTCAGGGAGTGGTCTGGGTAAGAGGTTTCCCTACAAGCTCTGTTGGATTTCACTGAGTAGAACAGAAGAACCTGACACTGATGCAGCACGGAGGTGTAAGTGAAGACCACCCGAACGTGGACATCAACCTGTGTGCAGAGAAAGCAAGAAGCCCAGATTTCCCTCCAGTGCTGAAATAAAACTATTTTCTGTATCTGCTTTCTGGCTAACAGACATCACCAGTCTGCATCGCCCTTTGGATGGTGAAACGCCCCATTGCTGTGGGCAGGGCTGCCCTCAGAGTTGTGGTCGTGGCACGGCTCTTCAGAGCGGTCTCTTGCTGAACCGTGACTCCCTGAAAGCAGACTTCCTCCTTCCCACACTCTCTGGCCAGTGAACTGTAGTGAAAGGATGGTTGGGCCTGGATTTTTTCCCTGCTTGTGGCAAGACATATTTGCCCTGGCAGCCTTGCAGAAGCTGCAGCGCTGACAGCAGAGCTCTCAGTGTTGAGGGGCCTCTAGAGATGCCAGATAAATCTAGAAAAGGTGAAGTAAACATCGCCTACATCTATCCCCTCAAAGGACTGATGGGAAAGGAGACAGCATTTATTATTAAAAACATTTCATTATTAAACTGAAAGGTTATTGACTCATACAGCTGAGCATTTAAGGGTCAAAACCTGAAATACTTAAAGTCCCAGTCAAACACTGCCCGCCCCTCCCTGTGGGATACACCACAGGCTGCTTCTTGGGCTGGTCTTGTCATGTGCATCTCCCTTGCAGATGGCAGCAGCAGAGCTGCTGTCACTCACTAAAGTTTACTGCCCTGCTCCGATACCTCCGCTGCCTCCCTCTGGTGCAGCCTGGCTGTGCTGGGGCCTCCTGCTTCTAAAATAGCATCTCCTTTGTTTGGCTGGAGCCAGTTGTCCCTGGTAGTCTGTTCTCTTGAGCTTGTAGCCCTCCAAGCTGCTGTGTCAAAATAAAACGCCCTCCACCCCCCCAGGCTGGAGATAAGGGAGGCCCGTTAGCTCAAGGTGCTGCATTTTCAAACGGAAAGCTCTGCTCGGAACCGAGCAAGAGGTGCAGGGTGGCTGCCAAGGCAGTTTTCACCAGAGTTCAACCCCGGGCTGACAACCGAGCGTCTCTGCAGCACGCATCACGTTGGATTACAGTGACGTGTAGATGCATCCTCACGCTGTGAAGAAGAGTTTTATTCTCTGCCCTCCCTTCGGGACTCTGCACATCTCAGCCCCTTATCGCTTTGTGTCTTCTTCAGACAGCACGCGGAATTTCCTGTCTGCCAGTTCAGGTTTGAACTGTTCTGGATGCTTCCTTTCCCCCAGGACGAGGGAGCTTTAGTGGTACACGGGCTCAGAAAGTTTAGAAACCCCCCCTAAGAAATTTACAGTGCCAGTCAAGCAGGACTCCTAACTTGGAAAGGATGTGGGGAACTGACAATTTTCTCCTTGCTATCCACCCACCTGCCCCACCAGGATCCAATATCATGTGGGTGAGCTTTATGGGAGGAATGCGTGACCATGAAAACAAACATGGTCTAGTGATTAAAGTACACACTGAAGACATCCCCAGAGAGCAGGAGGAAAAGGGGTCTGAGAAGGGAAGTGGGAGCTGGCTTCTGTTCCTGGCCACTGATCTGCTGTGTGACCTGGAGCAAATCCCATCTCCTTTCTCTGCCTGCTTTTTTCTTTTAATGTCAAGTGGGATGACGTCCCTTACCTAGTTCCCAGGCAGGGGAGAAAGGCAGACTCATTACTATTTCCCATATTACAGTTACCCTTGGCAGCCACAGCAGACATCAGACCCCTTTTACTGGGACATCTGCACGGTGAGAACCCTTGTCCTGAGCGGACAGGACAAGGAGGAGCTGTGCCACCTTACAGGAGGGGACAGATTCTCAGAGGGACTGGATGTGCTACCAAGAGTCTTTGCAGACTCCAGTGGCAGAACTTGGGACGGGACTGCTGACAGAGGCATCATCACCCAGAGGCATCCCTCCCCAGAGGTGTTTCACCACAAGAGCGAGGCTATGACGCCTTTGCTCCTCTGTGAACATCTCTGTCCACCTACATTCCTGCTTTTTGCTGGATCTAAGGTGCTTTCACAGCGTGCTGGGCAAACACACCTGAAGTGCAGCTGGCTCCCTTTGGAGCTACCTCTCTGCAGCTGTTCCCAGGGCAGTGACAGCTTGTACAAAAGCGTCTCTGTTTCTCACTGCAGAGCACTTGTAACAGGCGGGGGATCAGAAACAGGCAGATGTGTTCTGAAAGGATGTGGCCACTGCAACAAGGAGGGGAGGAACGGATTTTAAAATGAAACACTAACAAATCGGAATGGAGGGAGTGAAAAACGCTGCTTTGGAGTGAGAAAAATGGCAGGGCTGGGATAAGCACAGCTTCCTGACATCAAGATACAGCTCCATGGGGAACACTGTTGTTTACACAGACACGACGGGATGAGAGGTGTTGAAAACAGTCTCGCCTTCACTCTCACCCTGGCTTGCAGGGTCACTTCTGTCAGGCTGTGTGTTTAACTGTGCTTTGCAGTCTTGGGTGATGAATTCCCCGCTGGAGGTATTGCAAAGATTAGCCCACTTGCCAGAATCTGCTGGTGCCTTGCAATCCTGCCCGAGTCAGAGCTGAAATGCCATTTCAAGATGGGCAACAGCTGCAGCAGCAATGGGGGTGGTACAAAGGTATCTGGGAGTTTTAGAATGCCAAGAATAACGCTGTTAGCAAACTAGATGGTTAGAAATTACTATTGCTTTAAAGGATCAAAGGAATGCAACTCTTTGTTTACAAGCAAATAAACACTGAAGTAACTAGCAGAGCTGTGTAGATCCTAGAGAAACGTGTCCCACCTGTCCCCTCTCAAGAATACCTTGTTGGACAATTTCCCCAAAGCTAGCTAGCTAAATGTGCTAGAAGGGATGTTACTGAACTGGAAGTTCTAACCTTCCCAAGAACCACCATGGAAGTGGAAGAAAGATCAGTGGAGAAGACAGAGAGGTGGAAGTGCTCAGCCTTGTGTGGATGACCCATTAATCCTCCACACCTTAATCACTTCAAATATTTGGTGAATGACTCCCCACACCTTCTGAGCTGGGGCTGTTTCCATCTGCACACAGACTCTGACTTGATAAAGCTGTGTTTTCTTACGTCTGGTGAATACTTATCCTAGAAAAGCAGTATATTTGGTTTTTGCAAGTTGGGATGGGTACAAGCGTTTCAAACCCACTCCACTGAGGTAGTTCTCAGCACACCTGGACACCAGTAGTGATGCTTAGTGCTTTTGTCATGATCAGTCTCAGCAAAGAAACTTCAGAGCCACAAATTCTTCCCGGGTTTTGAAGAAACCTCTGGAGGACTCTCATCCAATCACTCACAAGGTTGGATGGGGCAAGATTCACATGACCCAAGCCAGGTGATAACTACCCTATCACTAAGCAATCTGGCTTCTGTCTTTACCAGAATGTGCTGTTGCAGTTCAAGCTGAGAATGGTTTTATGCGAGGGAAGCGATTGACTGGATAGAACTCCTCTGGATGGACACAGCAGGTCCTTTCCCTGTTTGTACCTGGGAATTACGGTCATGACAAATACACGGCACTTCAACGGTAATGAAGGGGCATTTACTGACTGAAGTGCCAGGGTCTCCATCTGGCTCATGCCATCATAAATTTTCCTTAATCCATCCTCTAGCATGGATTTATGAAGCAAACAGCTGCACAAGTGACTCAAAGCCCTGTATCTCTATCTATATGCTGCATGCACGCTATCAGGCAGGCAGAAAGCTCTACCTGACCGTGCTTTAATTTATCTCCGTACTACGAGTGAAGTCAGAAGGGACTTGGCAACAATAGTTCATTGTTGTTTCTTTAGTTATTTCACAATGTGCCTATCTGCGGAGCTCACGAGTGGGGAGCACAGGACAGGAGTCGGTTGCTACGCCTTTAAACTGCAACATATGCTCTAGCAAGAACTGATGACTGTAGAAGCTCCTTCCTGACATCTATTTGGAATCCAAACCATTTAAAATTCTATTGAGAAGAGGCTTCGGGTAGGAGGTCTCTTCCCAAAAATAAATATGAGGGTGTGAGTTACTTCTGGCTTTTTATTCTGAGCTAAAAATAAGCTTTGTGGAGCATCCCTTCCACTTTGGAAGGGATGTGCTTATTTATTATACTGGATAATGTCATCTTAGTCTGTTACTTGCACGCTGGAATTGTGATGTATGAGAGTGAGCCTTTCCATACCAGTTTATGGATGAGGGAGGATATGCTCTGATACGTTCTGTGCACAGCATCTAAACTAACTGCTGTTCCTCACAGACAGACAGACAGCAGTTACCCGGCACCACGCCAGCGAGACTGTGCTGTCCAGGGGCTGTGCTCAGATTTCTGAAAGAACTCTTTTTCTGCAGATCCTGACTTCAACCAGCTCCTCAAAGCCTCCAGTCCTGTTTTGTCTGTAAATTTTTTAGTATTTAGGGTGGAGACTGTATCCTTTGAGGAGCCACAGCAATAAGCACAATGGACTTGAAACTCAGCTGGGACCTCTGTGGGCTAATGAACACTGAATTTACTGTGACTGCTCGGGCCTTCCCCAGGGGCAGAGATGAGCCTGCAGATTGGATCTTGCAGCCTTGAAGCAGAAACACTTGTTCTGGCTCCAAATCCCTGTGGTACTCCCAGGCATTCATCACCTGGTCGGCGGCGATATCCCTTCCATGTTCTTTCTGGGTTAAGCAGCACTCACTCCTGGGGTGCTGGTCCCCAGAACCCAAGAGCCCTGCCTGCGCCCAGGTGAGGAGACCGAGAGCACCCCTCCTCTTGACTCTCCTCCCCAGGCAAGTAGCAGAGGCTGTACATCTGATCTGCTTAGCTGTGTTCCACAGGGCGACTACTCACCTCTTTCTAACTGTGTTTTAATTGCCTCTACAACCACATGATAAATATAAAGCTCGGGGAATCCATTCAGGGATAAAAACAAAGGACCAGCAATAAAGATGGCATTTTCTAACGTATTCTTCCTCGCAGAGACTTCTGGCAATACACTGGCCTGCACAAACTCCTCTTTTAGTGCAGGGAGCGCTCGAAAGCATTCGGATCATTTGCACTTTATCTGTTATGCAAGTAATAAGTAATAGTAATATGGAATTACTACTTAATGTAGTTTAATTTTTAAAGAAGAGCTCAAAGTAACCTTCCATTTTCCTAAAGTGGCTATGACACAGGCCCCAACGGGGCTGATAAGGATTTAACTGCGGCACTGAGTAATTTATCTGATGTAGAACATTAGGAACCGAAGTGGAGCAGGTTAGCAGAACGAGGATCACACCGTTTCAAGACCTTTGCTGACATTCAGCTCTTGTGAGAATAACTGTAAATCAGGAAGATGCCATTTGCCTTTTAGGTCCAACCTTCACTGTTTGGGGCTCTGGACTCTGTGGGAGAGTTTTACCCTTACCATACCCCTAGCATTAAAAGCACAAAGCTTTTGGATTTTCTTGGTGACATAGGCTAATTTGAATTTGCAGGGAGTTAATGAATCTCTCCTCAGTAATGCTGGTAAACTTCAGCAGATTTCCATGTTGCTATACTCTCTGTGATCCCTGGGGAATGAGCCACAAGCTGCTTTGTTACAGAAACAACACCTTTAGCATGAATCGGGGGGTAATAGTTAAAATAATGGCCACGCTAATTCCCTTAAACTCTGTAAAGCAAAGAATTCTTTCTGCCTTCATAGCCTCATAAAAGCTTCTAGCTGCCATCACACATTATGGTCTGGGCAATGCAAGAATTCTGTTAATGTCCGACATCAGATTTTGTTGTATTCGTGCCGACGTGATACAAAGATGGAAGTGCACGAGATAAACTGGATTACAAAAAATTAGGGAGGAAACTCCTGAAGAGTAAATTCTGCGACCACATCTGTCATGTAAATATTCAATCCTGTCTTTAGGAGCATCACAGATCTTGACTGTTTATCGACTTGCTACAAATAGAGGCTTTCATTGTTAGATGATGATGGCTCAGTTTCTGGGCTGGCCAGGACTCTGCTGACCTACACCAGCAGAAAATGTGAGCCAGCTGTTGCTGCTGCCTCTGGCTGCGCACGCCAAGCCTCCCCTCTCTGCCGCCTGAGTCGCTCAGCCCCAGCTGTATCCTTATCAGCTCCTCTGTTCCTTTGGTCTTCCCATGATTCTCCTTTAACTGCTTTGTGGCCCAGTTTGCAGAACTATTTTTGTTTTAGCAAACACTCTTCCACTCCCACGTTGCAATGGATTAAGAGCTTGTAATTGCCGTTGCTTTAAAGTCCTGGTTAAAGAGCTGGTCAAAGCAGGTCTCATCAAGACAGCGGCAGCTGCCTGGCTACAGAAAGGCTCCCAGTGTTGGCAACAAGCAGCGGGAGTTTTTAAGAACACATCCCTGGTACCTGCGGGGCCCAGGGCCTTTCAGGGCAGACCAGATGTGCATCAACAAGCCACTGCTCTCCTAGTCCTTACGGGTGCCCGAGGCAGTGGGGCTTCTCACACACTTGTCCTCACGAGGAGATCTCAGCGGTGCGAGCGAAGGCAGCAGCTTGTCAGCATCGCACCATGCGCCCAGTCCAGGCTCTATCGGTGCACGGCAGACCCGCCTGCGTGCGCTCAGACTCTGCAGAGCAGAGATTTGGCCACAAACACGCCTTCGGATTTTTCCGGTTAAAAAAAAAATTAAAAAAAATCTCATCCTAAATATGCAGCTGAGGGATTTTTACATCTCCCGTTTCTCACTCCTGCACCAAGTTCCTCCTTCGCACGGCTGCTTCCCTGCCTCTGCTGCCAGGGCGGGGAGGGACGGTGCAAACTTCCCCAGCAGTCTTGCTCACAGCATTCAACAAATTCCTCCGTGGAGAGTCCTCAATAGCAGTCGCCCACAACTCCTCATTGTGCTTGTTCGCTCCTCTCCCTGCTGCTGCCAATGCTGAGCCTGCTGACCCACTTCCTCTGCGAGCCTCTTTCTTCTTGGGTGAATTCCCAATGCCTCACAAAAAGTGGGAAACCAAGCTACCCCCGGCGTTGGTGCATGGAAGGGAGCACATCCACGCGAGCACGCAGCAGGAGCCGAGATTGACTGTTGATGCAACATAACTATAAGTGCAATGTAAACACTGAGGCAGCAGATGATTTGATGCTGAACGAGGCAGGTTGCTCAGTTAGAGCTGAGCTGCAATTCGTTACTCACAATGGTTGCTGTAACGAGCTCGAACGCAGAGAGAGGCAGAGGATGGGAGAAGGGAAGGCAGAGCTAAGTCTCTTTTCCCAGTGAATACTGGCAGGAGGATGCACTCTGGGTGTTCTTCAGCTCCCTTCCTTGCTTGCTCCTTTCCCTGCAAGGACTTTTTGGCAAGTTCTCATGAGGGGGAAGAGAGGGTCAGCCTCAGTCAGGGTTTGTAACTTTAATTCTTGCCAGTATCTGCACAGTTATTGCTATTGAACGTCTGTCTCCAAAGTAACCCTGTTTCTGCATGGCTCAGAATCAAGGTTGCTTGGCCAGAACCACAGTGCCTCAGCCCGAGAGTCCCGGGTATCTTTGTGACTTTCCTTTTGGAAGAGCACGGCAAAAGAAATTCAAGTCTGAGCTGCAGACAGAAATATTGTTTTCACACGATATGCAAATAAACCATACAACTCCTCACAGCGAGTTCAGAAACCGTCAAGATTCGGTGAGGGAGCAGAATCTGCACTTCTCAGAGATAATCCCACGTTCGAGGAGGAGTATTTAGTGTCCCATTTAAAAAACACTGTCTAACTTATAGCAACTACAAAGAGACCTGACACCCAGCATCTGTTATCTCACATCCTTCTAAAATGAGGGTTCTTGTAGTTTTCTTTGGAGCCAAGGACGTAGGCTGGACTGGCTTCAGAGGTTCTTTTGTTTGACACCCTCCTCCCACCTTTGCCCTCAAACAGAAATGTGTTATTGCTTTAAATAATGTTATATTTTTGTTGGAAAAAAAGCACTGATGGCATGGCCTGGAAGATCAGTGCTGAATACAGCCCTGCAGAAAGCTGATGTTTAGGGATCAATTAACCTGTCACACCAGGAGCACCACCACTTTCAATGCAGTCATGCCTGATTTACCCCAGTATGAGAGAAGAAGCCCATTTCTTAGTGGTGGAAAGCAGACACAATCCAAATGTTACAGAGAAAGAACAGCTGAGAAACAGACGCTGGGACTGAAGAAAAGCTGCACTGCATTTCTTCTATCACTTCTGCATAAACTCACTGCCATGACTTTAGTCACCAAGACATAAACACGGGACGATGACATTCTTACTCGCAGGTCTCAGAGCCTCTCTGAGTTTCCTGGGACAGCGTGTGACCTGGGAAATTCTGGTCAGGCTGGAGGAAGGAGTCATAGGGGCTTTAAAATCTATCATCTGCGGGTTTTGGAAAGAGCAAGGTGAGGACACATTGGAAAGCTCTAACAAGGTGATGAGACTGCCCCAAAACTTTACATCGCTGTTTGTTGCTATTGATTTTCTTCCACCGTAGCAATGCATGCCAATAACAAACTTGCTGAAACATGGAAAATAGCTCAGTAATTGAGACTGACATGAAAGACTGGAGAAGGGAGAAGGTTGCTTGGAACAATGGGATCTTCACTTTAAGATTTTTGAAATCAGATTTCTATAACTGGACAACCTTCATTATTAAATGTTGGATATGAAGTCATTTTTCTTCCCTAGCCCTGTTTATTTTTGTCCCTCTCTCCCTTCCTGATCTCATTTGCTGATGCAGATCTCAAATCAGCTCACGTCAGAAGCTCCCTCGAGAGATAAAATGTATTTTTCAGGGTCTGAATGTGTCCTGCTAAACAGCAAAGCCTATCTTAAGCAGGGCAGCAGGCAGCCTCTCACCGATGGAACTGCTCATGGGAGAAAATGCTCAAGGGCAAAAGAAAGAGGCTTGGAGCTAATGACACATGCACACAGGCACCCAGACTGGGTCCAGAAGAATCCTCCCTACAGACCTTATCTAGATGGACTTTTGAGCTTCTCTGCTCAGAGGTGAGAGGGGTGTGGAAGCATCATACAAAACTGGCCACATATGCTCAGCCAAATGGGCCTTTTTCTGCACTACCTCATTCTTCACCGAGTTTAAACAAACTGAGCTGACCTCCTCCTATGCTACACCTTAGGATGTGCCCGTTGGTAAATGAGCAAGGGAGGGCTGCTCTCTCCAGCCCCAGCCACTGCCAGGCAGAACCTCTCTCATTCAGCAACGCACGCATCAACCCCTTGGTGAATTTCTGTTGGCATCTCCCTGGAAGAAATCCTGTTTTAGCGCAAGCATTGTTTAGATGATGAACGCACTGACTCTGCAGCAGTCTACAGTCTTCCTATTTGAAAGGACGGGGATCTAAATATTCTCTCATTAATCTATTAGTTCTAATTAGATACCACAGCCACTTATTTTCTAATCTGGAAAATGAGCATTCCAGATGTAAAGGGAAGGATTTCTTTTTTTCTTTCTTTCTTTTTTTTCTTCTGCTTAGTGAAATGTTTAAATGCCTTGTCAACACAGAAAAAAAAGTGACACTTGATGAAAGATTAAGGAAAATGGGGAAGATTAACAAAGCTTGATAGGCAGGCAATTAAAATAGAAGTGAGGGATCGTTAGTATTCATTACTAGAAAACACAGGCAGGGAGGACTGTGCAGCTGTTGTAAATCCCCAGCATCAGACTGCAGAGAAGTCATTCCAAAAAATAACTTGCTCTTTTTGCTGGTGAAGTTTCCACTGGCAGTTAAGTGGATTAGCTGCTTTTTGTTGCCTCTTCACCCTTCAAGTCTTATCTGGACTAAAGACTGTTTGAAAGGCCTTTGAAATGTGGCACTACTAGGTTCTTGTCAAGGAAGCTCTTGCTTTCAGGAAGGTGAAATGGCTAATAACTCCCAGCAACAGTGACATGTCCTGATTAAATCAAAGTCCAGTGAGGAACAAGCTGCAGTAGAGGTGCCAGACAGCAGGTTTCAGGACAGTCAGAAAAGCAAGCAACCAGTAGGTAAACACAAGACTTAAGTCTCCCATTATCCCAGTTTCTCACTCTGTTTTCTCTAAGGAGAAGTCATTAGAAAAAGGAATATACACGGTGGTGAGGGTGCAGTCTGCACTGGTGGAGTTACTGCAGGCTTAAAGGCAGACAAGCCTAACGCAGTCTGCAAACAAAACTGGTCATTTTTAAACTTTTTTTTTCCTGGAATAGTCACGGCTGTGAAAAGCCCAGAAGTTTTCACCTAGCATCACCTTTATCCCTAGAACACTACCACCAGTCTCTCTGTCGCCCACTGAACTTCAGCAAACTCGTTAATGAAACCCAAGCTGATAATCGCACGCAGCGCGGAGTGCTGAGCACACAGAGACGAAGGTGGGACAGAAAACGAGCCAGCAGCAGTGGGAAGGCTCTCCTGCTAGAGGAGAACTTGGAGCCCTGAGCAAACAGCAAGAACCACAGACTGAGGAGCTGCCGTGGCTGTATCTGGGCAGATCCTCTGCCGGCGGGGATCAGCTTGGCTTCCCACGGGGGCTGTGCTGTTCCACCTGCTGGGAATTACACCCCATCTGCTTCACTGACTGTGCCACCAAGAGGGTTTTTTTTTTCCCTAGTTCCTTTTCCCAGAAAAGAAAAAATGGTATTTTCTTCAGGAAAGCTTTCCTTCCAGAAGAGTAGGCTGCAGCATGTCTCCTGGGGGAGGGTATAGATGGGGCTGTGGATGGCAGCTCTGGGCTCTTGCAGGAGAGCCTATTTCTCTTCAAATTATTCCCCTCCTTGTGGCTGTGCATGTTTCTTCTGTACCAATGCCTTGTTAGCCCTTTGGTTCTGAAAATACTTTGTCTAATGCTGTGTCCCTACAGTGACAACCGTAGTGAACGAGCAACTTAAACCCTGGGACGCTCAACCGAGCAGTTCCACTCGCCTTCCAAACTCCTTCCTGCTACGTGAAGCTCAAGCTTCAGACTTTTCCTACTTTTTCACCATTTGTGGCCCCATGACTTTGCTGTTGAGAAAGGGCACAAATCCTTCTTTCTGCCAAGGGGAACAAAACCATTGCAGGAACTGCCCGCTTGCCCCTTGCTTCCAGCATCTGAAGTCAGGACCCTTGTGACCAGGCTCAGTTCCAGCCCAACCCCAAATGCCTGAGACTTCCCTGTCTAATTTTGGAGTCTTCCAGCCCAAGCATTGATTTCCTCCCGGGTATCTTTGGCCTTACCACTTTCATGTTTCATAATCGTGATCTGACAGATTAGGGGGATTATTTAGGGCTAGAGCCCAAATTAATGATGTTACTGACAGGCAGAAAAGAGATGAAAACTATCCCTGGCTTTTCATCTTCCTATTGTAAATACCAACTTTGTACTAGAACGTATCTTGTACATCATTTGAATGGAAACACAGCCAGAGCTTGTTGGCCCAACTCCTGGAGCTGATAGTACAAAGCTAAGATCAAAGCATATGTGTGCGGGGGGGCTGCGCGCACGCTGTGTGTACGTATCAACAGACAGACGGAACTCGCCGCGCACACGCTGTGCTACACCACTCTGGGCACAGCCCAATTCAGTGGCTACAGCAGTCATTCTTTTTCTGTTCTTCCACTGAACTGAATCGGTACCAGGTACAAGCTAAAAAGCAGGAGGTGGAGGAGGACAGGAGTGCTGGCTCAGCCGGGGGTGCAGCCCTGCTGGCTCGGGGTAGCTCCACAAGACTACTGCACACAAAGGGCAGTGCTTTCTGCTCAGTCCAGGCCAGAAAGCTGCCTGTTTGCAGAAAGAATTTTGCTTTGTTCTCACCTCATCTGGCTAGCCTAGGGAAGGACGGATGAACTTCCACAAAGGATGAAAGAACCTCCGAGCTCCTTGCAAAACCTGTAGCTTGCCAGCCACTTCCCCGACAGAAGTACAGTAAGAATCACTAAACATTCTGCCAGGCAAACCAGCTATTTTGCTTCTGTCCTGGAGGGGTGAGAGGGCCGGGGGTCACCACTTCACGCTGTGCAATCGTTACCCTGTCAGTAGCTGCTCAGAGTCTCTCCTGATCTGTGCCTGCTACATCAGATGTCTTTCTATCAGGGTTCTGGGTCTCTGCCATAGCTGCTATGGAGATGGAAACTCCAATGGGTATTAGGAAAGGACATTATCAGAATGTAGCTGCAAGGAAAGATCTGTTGCTCAAGAATCTTCTTTCCTATACCTTGGAACTTTGCAAAGGGCTCCTTTTCCTGAAACTCTAACCAGCTTGACAGTCTTCTGTTTGTGTCCGAGCAGGACTGTGCGCTGGTACCCGAGCCAGGTTTTCTCCCTTTAGAGCGAGCGAGGCTCGGTTTTGAGATTCAGTACCAGTTGTTCTTTCCCCCAGCTGCACACAAAGACAGCTATCCCAGCAGGTCCAGTTCACATCAGCTCAGTAATCACCTTTGGTCTTTGTTTCACCCTGAAGCGTTCGAGTAGCAGATGAACTGGCAAGTGTTAAGAAAAGCTTCCCCAGCCCATCCTGTCTGGCAGACTTCTCCAAAATTCCTAAATTGGGGCTGGACCCTTCACTTAGCACCCTCCTCTAAAACAAAGCTTTAAGTGGGAAAGTAGGATACTGGTGGTTTTTATTATTATCATTATTTTATTTAAAGAAAAAACAACTGTGCATGCCCTGGACTTTGCCACGTGACTTCTATCCCACCACTCAGTCCTCACTGGACCCCTGTTCAAGCCTGAGCTGCCAGTTGTGTAAGAAAAGCCAGGCAGTCTCCACGCCACAAAGCGACTCACTGCAGACGCAGGCAGAGTCCCACCAACTTTGTGGCTGCCAGGATGGGGAGGGGACAAAAAACCTCTTGACTAGAAAAAGAAGCCTGGATAGCCACGTGCAGTTCTATCTTCCCCTGTGCTCCCTGGGGCAAAGATCCAGTCAAATCAGGCAGAAGGGTCATTCCCTGTTGCCCACTAGTGCTCAAACAAGGCAGGTTTGGTTTGGGTTTGGTGGGTGGGCCCTTTCATCATGGGAAAGGAAGGGGCAAAGCTTGCTCTCCAGAGGGATGTGTGTGCTGCACTTGGCTGGATACGTTATGAGGAATGAGCTGAGCTGCTGAAGGTCTGCTTTCTAGTATTTATTTCGTTCCAGTTTGCTGGAGAACTCCAGACGTGTTCCACTTGCAGACTGTGCCTGCAGAATGGACTAAATTAGAGGGTTGCTTCAGGGACAGTTTAAGGTAATTTTGGCCAGGGCAAACTACCATAGTTCCTACACAGAACCCAATCTTTGAATATGGAAAAAGACAACAACCTAGCTTCAAGTGAGGCTAATAAACCTCCATGATTTGTTCCACGGCCCATTGAATCCTCAAAGCAGCACAAACACAGGGCAGCTGGGCATAGCTGAACCACGGGCTTTACAGATTCATAAAAGAAACACATATCAACTTACTTTCTAATTGTGCTAGAGTTTTGAAAGCAGAAATAAGGCTCAATTTATCTAATTCTTTAGGGATACTTCTCTTTTTATGTGTGCCTAGTACCCTAGGGAGCCAGTGTCTGACTTGCAGCCTACAGGCAGACAATAACAATGAGAAATAGATCCTATGAAAGATAGAACTCAAGTGATTCGGTCTGGAACAAGAGGCAGGACACCACACAAGGCTTTCGGATACTTCCTAATCAGTAACAGGAAGGAACTGCCCTCCTTGCAATACAGAAAGGACCTCACATTTGAAACGAAAGGCCAGGAATCAAAACCATCACCCATTTTATTTCTGCAAAGCTGCAGACCTTTGGCTACAGCAGTTACCTCTATCCACAAGGAACAAGATACACGCTCCAAAAGGGCATAGGGAACTTTTCTAGATGCTCATGAAGAATTGTAGGCAGACAATAAAAGGCTTTAGAAGAAAGGCAGCTTTAGGTACCACGAAGTGGACACGAAGAATCAGCATTATTTTTGCTCACCATTGATGCTACTCTTCCATTGCTCCCCTGCTCTTTCCCAGGAATGCTGTTTGAAGCAGAGGTGAAGGGGACTAAGACTCACCCAGATAAGCATTTCCAGCTTGTCTCTCAGGAGGGATATAAGTAAGGGCAGGGTGTAAGCACAGCTTTTCCAGGTTAGGTAATTTCATTTAATTTGGTTTTTGGGGGGCTAACATTTCAGAAGTCATGTGAGAGTGTAACCCAGCTGCAGCTCCCCAGCACCGGAGTCACCTTGCAGTGGCCTTGCTGTCGGCGGCCTTTGCTTTGGATCCAGGTGGCTTCAGGTGACTCATGCTTCTAATTAATGCCCTCGCCTGTCTAAATGAAGCAGTGCTTTGAAGCTGGAGCCAAACAAATTGGTCCCTAGAGAAGAGGATGATGTGTGGCAAGGCTAGTTGCATCATCCCACCAGCACCGTCCAAAGAGTGAGGCCACTCCGCTTCCCGAGGCACCGGCTTTGGTGAAAGAGAAGTGAGAAGGAAGGGAACCCCTGGGGAACCAGGGACATAACACCTGTGAGTGCTCATCATTCAAGCACTACTGCTGTGCTGCTGGAGAGGCTTGCTACGGCTCTTCCCTACGCCTTCTGTGATTTAAAACCCCTTCCTTTTCAAATCAGGTCAGGCTAAAATGATATTGAATACACAGCAGCCCAGGAAAAGAGTTCAGGCAAGAGGGGAATGGTTTCACATCACTGAAAGTGTTTTAACATTGCAACGCTGCCAGAAAGATTCCTTAAATACTTGAAGGTCACTATTCAAGCAAATATCCTTCCCCCTGCTGCCTTTGGTGCCTGGCTGTCAGAGAGCTGTGGGGACCAGTCCCCCCGAGCCAGAGGCCCACTGGAGTCTGTGCTGATAGGCACGGTCAGTACAAACCTGCCTGCCATTCCCTAGCCCCAGACCACCCGTCTGTTCCTTCATTTCTGAGGTGAAAAGGCTAGAGTTACTGTATGTTTGTAGTGGCATTAGTCATTTTTTTCCTACCAGGTTTATCGGAAGGCTGGCGTCTGGCTACGGTCTTGAGCTGGGCTTTAGGAAAGCAGTGTTCTTTCTGTGTGCCCATCATAGGTTTTTTTCCATATGAGTCAGGACGAGTTATTTTGTGTATCTTCACACTAGTTCTTTATCAGTAAATGGGGACAGTTAAGTTCACTCTGTCTCGTTTGAAAATTCTTGAGAACAAGACCAGGGGCACATTCACGGGCTGCACGCAGCGCAGTTCAGCAGAACCACCTGAGTCAAGATGAATCACAAGTAATGTACCAACACTAAGGTATTCTCCCCTGGAAACTGGGGGGGTATTTACCAGGAGGCCACCCCTCTACACTGCTATCTCCTGGGCCATGTCAGCTTTGACTGGGTTATCCCCCAGTGCACCATCTGCCTTATTTTGCCCACCTCCCTCGCCTCAGTGGATTGCGGATCCAGCTGTGGAGCTGAGGGAGCTTCCTTGTAACATTCACCCGATGAAGGTCTGCCCAAGGGCTCCCCGCTCCCGGCTCGCTCTGTCTGGCAGCGCCCGCAGCCGTGGCTGGGCAGCCCCCTTAGCACTGGCAGCAGGAGCAGGGCAGAGAGCTGGGACACGGACCCACTTCGACCTGCCCTCCACTTTTAACCTCACTGCCTGTTGGAAACCCTCCAACCATCGCAGAGCTTCAGCTGCCACAAATACCATTACACTTGCAAAGTTATTGGCAGCTACGGGACAGGACAAAACCCATTTCCTCAGAGCAGGGAGATGGGAGATGGTCCTGTCCAGCACAGGAACCTCAGAGAGTGCGCTGAGGCCAAAACAAGCCGAGGAGCTAAACAGAAGCTCTTTAAAAACACCAGGGTCCCTGTGAACAAGCCTTTCCCGTTTCTGCACGGGAGCCACAGGCAGGAATTTGAGCGTGCCATAGTGCCCAGAACAGGATCAGCATTCTTCACAGCCACTACTGTGTTGCTAATTAATTTTAATAAATGTATGCTGTGGAAATCACACTTAATTTATGCCCAAATTAAGCCACAAAGTTTCTATTATTTTCCTCAGCCACTCCCTGTATACAGAAAAAGCTTATCAGTAGTAAATAAACGAGAGCAGCTTGTTTGCAGACTCATCTCCTAAGCTAAGCGTGGGGGCTTTTCAGGTAATCCCTTGGAAAAGGTTATGGTGTTTGAAGTTGGGTAACCAGAGACTTCAATTTCAAATGCCTTGGTATCAAATATCTCTTCTACATGCATAGAAATCCTGCATGCAGCTGTGCTAAGATGTTTCTCGAGGTTTCAATCCGCAGCACTTTCAGTCTTCCCGTTGATTAGTTATGGACTTCACCATATGATAAGACCATATGCTTTCCCTTGCAGGAAACATATCTAGATTATTTATTTTCACTTTTTTTTTTTTCCCATCCCACTGTCTTATTGTTGAAAAGGCCCAAGTTTCTTTACTTGACTGCAAGAGGTAATGAATTCCAAGGAGGAAAAACTGGAAGTCATCCATTTTTTTGGATGCAGAAGCTGTGTTTCCCAAACTGTCCTTTCTACTCTTTCTGAACAGAAGTACCCACGTTCCCAGTTTCTTCCTTAGATGTGTAGAGCAACGCCCTGAGCCCATCCTCCAGCCAGGGTGTTCTCCCTCGTGCTGTGCAAGTTACATGAGAAGCTACAGAGGTGCGTGAGCGACTAGAACCCCAGTACTCTGGAGGTGCAGAGCACTACAGCCAGGAGGGCTGAACAGAGCAGGCAGATGACATTCAGAGATGTCTGAAGGAAAAACACAGATGCTTTCCTAAAAATTTCCTAGTCAAAACCAGCCACATTTTCCATCTGACAAACCTCAGGTAATAGAACGACTCTCAGCCTATGTGCGCACAGCTTCACCTATGTAATAGGCAGCTGGAATTGTCACTGGGAAGCAAATTACCATTAAGGATTTTGATGTTGTCTTTGCTGTAGCACCTGGCATGTAATTTATAGAGCTTTAGTCAGGGGAAGTGAACAAGGTGAAACCCCTGAATTAGCCTCAGACTGGTATTTACCATTCCTTTCTAAAAGGCAAAAAGGGGCAGAATGGTCTATTATGATCAGAAAGCATAAAGATATTTTCCTTGAAGGCAATAATGATTTCTGAGCCTCTTTTGCTTCCACTGTTTTAGGAAATCACATGATAAACATAGGGGTTTTTTGTATGGTTTTGTTAGCAACATGAGTTTTGAGGACAGGATTGAAGCTTTGATTTCACAACAGAGATCATATTTTAAATCAGATAGGGCTTTTTTCTTGACACGATGCTTTTAGAGTCACCTCTAATGATCATCTGTTTCATTTCATTTCCACTGTAATGATGCCACTTCAATTAAAAGTGCCTACCCAGAGATTCCTTTAGCAGGCAGCTATTCCAAACTCTGCACCAATTCCACCTGATTAGGAATATAATGATTAAGGCAAATGAATTGATTCCTTTGACAGAGCTTGCTGGATGTCGCTGCAACTGCCTCTACAGATGCTTCTGTTTCTACAGCATGGGGCTGTCCCTAGCAATGAAAATTACTGATTAAAATGGTCACCTCTCCCACAACAGATGCTTTTTTTTTTCCACCTGAGTGCAGCTAAAAAAAATTAATAATTTATGCCTCAGTGTTTGTGTTACTTCACACACTCTAAGTCTTGAGAAACATGGAAAGCAGCGTCCTGAGGAGACAGCTTGATTTTGATTGAACAGCAGGCTTGGGGTTCACTGCTTTGTGTTGGTGAAGTTCAGATGAAGATATGAAATTCCCTAACAGCTGCTGTGTTCAGAGAAATCCTGAACACAGTCATTTCTTTCCTATCTTGGAACAAGAGGCCTGGTTACTTGGACAGATCTGTACCGTGCTCTTCTTGCACACCATTCACAGTCCAACGAGCGCTCAGTCAGACGCAGCTCCCAGCTCCCCCTCATTCCTTACCCAGCAGAGCCTCCCTCATGATTCATTTCTGCAAGCATTCCCTGGGCAGCACTCCTTTCTGACATTTGGAAATGCTGCCCTGGGGCTGGGAGTACCATGCATCTAATTCTCACACAGAAAGAAGCCAAAAGCACCTGCTATTTTGACTGTAGTGAAATGAAGGGATCATCCTTTTCACTTACCATTTCCAGTCTTTACACAGGCTCACTTCTGGCACTCGATGGGGAAAGATGCATTCTCCTTGGCATAGACAAAGCAAAAACAAGCCCAAACTGCCACCTGTAACTCCTACAATTTGGAAATATTTCACCTCTCAAAGACAAGCTGCACAGACCTTAAGA